>MCJB01008556.1:225552-278652 GCA_002018475.1 Nicotiana obtusifolia | reverse complement strand
GGGGGGGGGGGGACAATGGCAAAAAGTGCAAGGCAAGGCGAGAAATGTCCTGCAAATTCCAAAGTACATTTATCTGAAGAGTAGAGTTTAGCATCAAGCAGCGTGAGGCCAATCCCCAGTTTCCTGATATTCAAGAAATTTACAATCACAAAAAGTCTACACTAAAGAGGCTTCAATCTTTCTAGATTGAAACATCATCTTTTAATATTTAGGATAGGAGTAGGACAAGAGACAACATGAAATGCAAAATAATATTAACTAAACATTGCTACATTTTTTCTACAAAATCTATACTGTGGTATATTACAATTTAGTCAAAAGATAAGAAAAAAGAAAGCTGCAAAAGGATTGAACATATATCTCCCCTTTCCCTCTTTGGTTTCTTTGCTGTTTGTATGCAAGATTTCATCAAACAAAGCTCTCTTGATTCTTGGTGGACAGCCTCTTGAGAAACTCATAAATAGTGATCATAGTTATTGCAGACATAGACATTGATGCCCATCTTGGACCTAATCCTCTATAAGAAGCACCTAATCCACCTTCCTTCACTAAATTCCTCACTGTCTGTATAATTGTTGGTCTTCTCCTACTACTACTACTACTACACCATTCTTGATCATCTAATACTTGCAATCTTGTCTTCACAGTGTCAAGTGGCATTGTCACTAATGCAGATATTCCACTAGCCAATGCTGCACTCAACCCTTGAACTGCCACCATTGCCTTCCCATCTGGCGTATAACCGCACTCATCGTCTTTTTTGCAAAAATAGCCGCCAATTGAACTCCATATCACTCTATGAGCAATAGAGTATGAACCCCACCAAACTGCATTTGAAGGTGCATAAGTCAGTATTGAAATACCAAATCCTCTATACAATCCCCTCAAACCATCACTACAAATTATCTTTCTACACGCGTCGATCCCACCATTGTAATACTTCAATCCAACACCACCACAGCTAGAATTTCCACTTCCTTGGACCATTAATCTCTGACTCACAACATCAACTGGGGTCCACACCAATTGGGCCGCCAATGCCGCGCTAAGACCAGCGGCCGCATTGGCAATGGCCGAGGAAGATGCCTCAGTCAATCCCAACTTCGTAGTAACAGTTCCAACATTGCTTTTGGTCATTTCGAGCACGCCCATATAAAGGGCGCGTGCAGGAATAGTCCCCGTGAGGGAAGTACCAAATCCCCTGTAAAATCCTCTGTACCCTTCACTCCTCAACATGGATACTGCCATTTTTAGACATGGAATTTGCTTACTCATAACTTGCTGCCGCGTTTTCAACACTACAATCGGATACAGTGTGCCCGAGACACCAGAAAATAGCGCAGCCCCTAAGAAAACAAACTTAGATTTATCAAGCATTTCCCAATTTATATCTGCAGGAAGTTGGATTTTTGAAGTTGATTCATTCTCTGCCATAGTCACTCTCATTTTCACCACTTTTCAATTTCGCTATATTAAAAGGCCTCAAACTAACAACAACAACTACCATCCAATCCCAAACAGGTTGAGGCCGACTATATGAATCCTGAATCCTCAAGCCAATAGTATCCAAAATAAAAATAATAAGAAAAAGTACTAAAACTTCATTATATTTTCCACTAACATATAAATCTCTTACTACAAATTAGTTAAAATTCTATACTCTATATATTTTCCTAAAAATTAGCAACTCCCTTCAAATTAAATATTCTAAACTCACTTAGTATCTAAATAATATCTACTAGAAAGAATGGATTATAAAGAAGAGATAAAAGAGGAAAAAGGAGGAGAAAAACAGAAAACTAAAACCAACAACTGCTGGAGTTCTCAAATAGGCCAAGCTCAGATCAATAAACGCTGCACATAAAAAGTTACAACGTATACCTATATCTAATACTACTACTTATATATGTGTAAATTGCTTTTGAGTTACTTTTTGCTTTTGTGGAGGCTGATTTGAGAGCTAAAATGAATCAGCATAGAAGGATGTAGCATCTCCTCGGGGAAATTCACGCCTGTTATTTCTGAGAGAGAGAGAGAGAGAGAGTTTTGAGAAGTGAGAAAGCTTTGATCTTTTTATAGTGACTAGTGTAACAGCAAAGAGGCGGCTGAACACTGTAGAAATGAAGAAAGGGTTGTGGATTTGAAGCCGACGGTTTGTGCATGTGGACACGTGTCAGTCAACATATGAGATCATGACCACTTAACATTAGTTAAAAGTGTTATGTGTTTAGTACAAAATTTAAGAAAGCATTCATATTTTCTGGTGCTATACGGAATATTTATGTCCCTCAGAATAATACTGAAAATATTGGAATGAAAAACTAACGAAATATAGAAAGTGAATTCTTTCCGACCATAATTATATTGATGTATAAATTAAAACGAAGGGAATAATATATACTATAACTATATTGATGGTATATTGTGTACTAACAATAGTTGTTTAGGAAGTTATTTATTCATATTTGTTTTACGGAATGGGATTAGATTCTTATAATTATTTATTCATAATTGTTTTACAGAATTACTATTTGGTATTAGATTCTTAAATAGTTTAAAAATATAAGAATACTTTATAATTGAAAGTACGTGTATACAATATGAACACAAGTTCATTTGTTATTATATGATTTCAAGCAGTTAGCAGAAGGGGTGCAGATTTGACGGCATGCTGATTACATTACATAAACCGTGGGTAAACAGGTGGCTAGCACCAGTGGCCTCATCACTTATATTTCTTTTTTGAAACAATTTTTTTACCTTGTCGAGTGTGTCAAATGGACGGATTAAGTATATTTTTCCCAAATAGTTAATCAAATTAATAAACAAACCGGATCATAATTCGCAAAATATTTGTTTGGTTCATGGATGGATCAATTTAAACTAAACAATATGCATATAACTCAATCCTCCCAACTAATTCATTTTTCATTCTTTGTTTGTTCTTTTATAATTTATTTAAAGTTAAACTAATAAAACCTCTCTTCTTCTTTTTTTAACTTTGTTATGACATTATCAGACGGGTCAAGCAAAAGAAAAGCTTATTATTCTATGTTTTGATCTGCTTTTTATATGTTAATTTGGGTTATATGTAGGGTTAAGTGGACCAAATTTTTAGATGAGTTAACTTGATTCAGGATTCTAGTTCTTTTAAATTAATAAATTTTAAAATAAATAATTTATATATATTTAATAAATTTTTTAAAACAAATATAAAGTTTGAATAAAATTACTGGGTTAGCGAACTCAACGCCGAAGCATTGGCTTTGCCCCTAGGTAAAATGATCCGGCAATGGATATGTGTTTTGCCCAAATCGTCGATGTCTAAACGGATATAATGACTAGTATTTTCATGAGCTAAATGTGACCACTCGTAATCGCTTCTTAATTCGCTTGATGAACATCAAAGAGCTTCTTGGACTTATTTGGAATCAGGAAAAACAAGAAGAAGACAAACAAAATTCAGTTTAGCAAAATCAGAAATAAAAAACAGCTTAAGCTTATAGTATGTGTGGCCAAGCTTATTTAAGTTGAGAACAAAGTGTTTTTTTTTTTTTTTTTTAAAAGTTAAAGTGTTTGGCCAAGTTTTTAGAAAGAAAAAAAAAGTGTTTTTGAGTAGAAGCAGAAGCAGTTTTAGAGAAGCAGAAAAAAATAGCTTCTTCTCAGAAGCACTTTTTTGAGAAATACTTTTGAGAAAAATACACTTAGAAGCATTTTTTAAAAGCTTGGCCAAATACAAATTAATGCTTAGAAGTATTTTTTAAATTAATTAGTCAAACACAAACTACTTTTTACCAAAATATTTTTAAAAGAAATACTTTTAATAAAAAATACTTCTCAAAATAAACTAATTTTTCCAACTTGGCCGGACTGACTATTAGTACCGTTGAGTTATCAGGCAAAGGGTTAAAGGTCGCAGCTTTAAAAGGGAGAGCTGAGTAACAGAACTTACCGGAAGTCAAATGTAGAAGTGTTAAACTCTCATAGAAACTCAATTCGAAGAATAAATTCGCCAAACTGTTAAACTTTCAGATTTTGCTAATCAAATGGATTCACATATTAAAGTCTATTGGATATGAAAACGCCGAACTGTTAGGTATGCAAATAAAGTTTAATATTGGTAGTTAAAAAAATTAAAAGCCTACATATAAGGTGTAAGAATCTCTTAATAACATAAGGTTTTTTGAAAAAAACTATAGGGGGGCTTGGCCTAAAGTGAGCAATATTATACATGTTAAGATTATTTTTGGACGGATTTAGCCAACACGGATCAATATAAATATAATCAAATAAACAAAATACGGAAAGAAATTAAAATAGAAGCTACACCACATAATGAGAGATTCAAATATACAATACTGGAATAAACCAAAAATACCTTCTACTTGGAATCCAAAGAACCTAAGCGACTGGTAATCCTCAAGTCTATAAGCAAGCTTACGGGGAAGTTGGATTACATTTCCCAAATTCACTTATACCAAATCGCAAACCGAAAAATCAAATCAAAATTTGCCATAACAAACCGACCGAATGTCTAATAGTCTAGGAGAAGAATCCTCTCGCCAATTTAAATAATATTTCATTTTTCTTTGATAGAATTATGACATTTATATATATGAAGAACGAGCAACTGAACTTGGAAACTCTGCAGTCGTTACTACTTCCGAGAGTTAGTGTGGCAGGAATTTGCATATTAGTTTATGCACAAGCGAATTCAGTATTTAAATTTTATGAGTAACTTTTAAAATTTTATCATGGAACCCATTATATTTTTAAAGTTATGAGTTAATATTTACTGTTTTTATAATTTTAACGAATTTTTACATATAAATTTTTACTCCGCATGAAAAATTATGAGTTCAATTGAATCCATTATTAACATACTATATCTGCCCGTAAGTTTATACAGTTCATATAAATCTACTCTAATTTTAGATGAAGATACTAGCAATTATTACAATATGATCTCGCCCAATTATGCATTATAAAAGATTAAGCGCTCGCTATAAATATAATCTGGTCTAAGAGTTCGAAATTGATCCTACAGAGAATTAAGGTTTAGCTACAATTGTTCATTATCACTAAGAAGACAAGTTTGAACAATTTTCTAAATTATAAAGATTAAGGTTTTTTTATTATTTCTAACTAATTAACTAACACGTATAAAGTAGTAAAAATATCAATTAAAGAAGATGAAGCTGGAGACAAGATTAAAGAGGCATAGGATTGTGATTTTTTCAACTATCAGATTCCTTCTACGTATGTTAATGTATAATCTTGTTGATTTGTTCTCTACAGATTGTGAGCACTCAGCTTATATAACTCTCTCTCGAGCATATATTCTCTCGAGCTACTCTAGCTGGAAATTTCTCACAGCTCACTATGACCACATCAAAGCTTCGTTATCTCCAATTCCGCTTTCAAACTCGCTGTATTGATGTCTCATTTAACTAGGGACTGATGTTGTTCTACAACAATCAAAATATGCATTCTCCCTTGAGCAACACATAATAAAACTGAAATAAGCATGTAGTTAAACAAGTAGAGAAATTTATATTAAAATATAATAAGAATTCATTCTCCAAAAGATTTCATCAATACTATAGATAAGAAATTTTAACTACTCACAAAAGTATGTAAAAATATAATACTAAAATTCATAACCAACAATAAAAAATAGGAAGAAAAAAAGAAGGAAAAACTCATTGTCGAGTCGTCCGCCTTACTCCTAGAACGTATTCTTGCCTCCAAAAGTGTTATGTTACTCCCCCTCCAAAAATGATTTGAGAAAGTATTTATATGCGGTAGGGTATGCGTGGGGCGTATTTGTACAAGCCAGCTTCGAACGTGAATATTGGGTGGGTTTGTTCGCCCTCGCGTACGAGCTCAGCTTCTTTTTTCTCTATTTTGTGCAGTCGTCCGTGATTTCTCCTTCGATTTACTATTTTGCGTGAGAGTTCTCTCCTCTGGCTCGTTCACTTTCGCACAGTTTAAGGTCTTGAACAAGCATCCAGCTAGTTCTTTCTTTGCATCTTCACCCTTAATTATGCGTCAAATCAATTTTTTTTCCTCACCTTTCATCTAACCTGCTCTAACACATAAGAAAACACGTAATGAGTATAATTCATTTTAAAAGTTATATAATATCCTGCAATTACACATGTTATTAGATAAAATTACACACAACAGTATGCATTTTCACCATTTATCACGTTACATCACTTTTCTAAGAAAATTGACGGGAGGATCGACTTTGCTAACAAAGGTTAGGACGATGAGTCAAATTTGTTCCTTTACTTTTCAAAATTGAGCATGCAATTTTTATCCTCCGTCTCCTTCTAACTTCTAACAGAGCTTTAATTTGAGGGAGCTTTAATGGTTGAATAAAGCTTTATATGAATTAAAGCAAGTTACACGGGATGGAATAGTTGCATCGACAAGTGAATATGCTCTTTACCTTAAAGTTCATACTAATGGAGATATCTTGCTAGTTTGTCTTTATGTTGATGATCTTATTTTTACGGGTAATGATCCTAGTTTGTTTGAAGCTGTTGAGAAAGATATGTTACGTGAGTTTGAGATGACGGATGTAAGGCTCATGTCATACTACTTGGGCCTAGAAGTGAAGCAGATAGATGATGAAATTTTTATCTCTCAAGAAAGCTATACAAAAAAGATATTGAAGAAGTTCAACATGATCGATTGCAACCCCGTAAACATGCCGATGGAGAGTGGGACAAAATTGTCCAAGTTTGATGAAGGAGAAAAAATGGATCCCACATTTTTCAAAGTCTTATGGAAAGTTTGAGGTACTTGACTTGTACTAGGCCAGATATACTCGTTGCCGTTGGAGTAGTAAGTCGCTTCATGGAAGCTCCTACCTCCACTCACTTGAAAGTCGCTAGAAGAATTCTTCGTTACCTAAAAGGCACGATTGACTTTGGGCTATTTTATTCTTCTTCTAGTGATTTCAATCTTATAGGATATTGTAATAGTGATCATGCGAGATATATTGATCATAGAAAAAGCACATCTGATTTTGTATTTTTCTTGGGTGATTCTGTTATTTCTTGGAGTTCAAAGAAATAGTCCATAGTTACTCTCTCGACTTGTGAAGCCGAATATGTTGCAGCAACATCCTGTACCTGTCATACTATTTGGCTGAGAAGATTATTGAAGGAGCTCAATTTATCACAAATTGAAGCTATAGAGATTTGTGTTGACAATAGATCCGTAGAGGCACTCATGAAGAATCTAGTGTATCATGATTGAAGCAAGCATATAGACACAAGGTATCATTTTATCAGAGAATGCATTGCCAAGAAGGAAGTCGAGCTCAAATATGTGAAGTCTCATGATTAAGTTGCGGATATTTTTACCAAACCTCTCAAGTTTGAAATTTTTTAAAGATTGAGATCATGTGTTGAAATGAAAAAGAAAAATCAAAATTAAGAGAAAGATTTGTAGGACCCAATTCAAATAATAAACAAAAGAAAAAATAAAGAATATTGTGATTGGAGGAAAACCAAAGTAGGCGCCTACAATCTTAGATTTGCAAATTGCAAAATGCAATTTACAATTGCAAGTTGCCAAAACTCATTTTGATTGGCTGAAGGCAACGGCATTCACTGCTATACATAGCAGCCTTGTTTTCCCATTTCAGACACACCACATATCAGAGAGCGCAATAGAGCGTGGAGAGAGTAATCCACGGGTTATAGTCTGTGAGATAAGTAGAGAGTGAGAGTAATATTAGAATGAAGTATTTAAAATAAAGAGTACTATTTTTTTTGAAGTTGTAGTAGTTTCTTGATACTATCAAGTTGTAATATTGTACTGGTATTATATTGCTCCGCTCGAATATTATATTTATCCCGTTAAAAAATTTGATGTCGTTGTTACTCTCTTGTGTTATTATTATTTTAACATAAATATTATTGCTGGGGATATTATTTTTCCCAACAGGCTCTTGAGGGTTTCCCTTTCAAGATTGAAGACAATCCAGGAAAATAGACTATAACATTGAGAAGAGAATATCAAGGTGAATCTATTGACGTCGAGGTTCGCATGCCTGATCTTGTTGAGAATGACAATGATCAGTCGTATATTCCTCTTGTAGTTAGGGTGTCTAAGAGGAAACATGGACCATGTTTGGAGTTTGGTTGCACAACTTTTGCTGAAGAGATTGCAATTGACACTTTGTCGATCAAAGATCCTAATGTTTCTGAGGATGATCAGATTGGATATGAAGCACCTAAATTCTCGGATTGGGATGAGAACCTCTAAAAGGCTTTCCACAAGTATCTGGAGTTTAGGGAGATTAAACCCAGCACAACTTACTTCTTACATCAGTACATGCTCAATAAGGATCATGGCAGGGAATACGTGATGTGGCTTAAGAATATGAAGAAATTCATTGAGGCATGAAACTACTCCTGTTAGACGTTGATCAGCCCCAACTCTAGTTCTAAAAAAGACAAGCGGTCGCTAGAGACGGAGCCGGGATTTAAAGTTTATGGGTTTGGGGATTCTAATCCTTTTAAGCTATTGGGTTCTAAATAAATAGCTTGTACATATTCAATGGATTTTTAAAGATAAATATTGTGTTTGAACCAAAGCTATTGGATTTGGCCGGACCCGTAAAGAACATGCTGGCTCTGTCCCTAGCGGGTCCAAATATAATCCGGTCTAAAAGTCCGGAGTCGAATCCCACAGAGAACTAAGGCTTACTATAGTTGTTCAATATTGCTAAGAAACACAAGTCCAAAAAAATTCCTAATTATAAAGATTATAATGTTTATTTCTAACTAATTAACTAACAAATACTAAAAAGCAGTAAAATTATCAACTAAAGAGGATAAAGTTGGAGACAAAGTAAAGGAGGCCTAGAGTTATGATTTCTCTAATTGTTGGAATCCTCCCTGCTATGCCTCCTATAATTTCCCCTAAGTATTCTCTACCGATCGTGAGTATTTTGGTTGTCGTAATTCTCTCTCAAGCAACTACCACAATTTACTAGATGTATTCTCTCGAACTACACTAGCTAGCACTAATTCACCGCTCACTACGATTGCACCAAGGTTTCGTCATCTCTAATCTCGTCTTTAAACACTCCGTATTGATCTCTCACATATTTTAGGAGTGATGTTGTTCAACAACTACCTAAATGCGTACTCTCTCTTGAGCAGTACACACTAAATAGGCACAGTCAATTGATGGTCATTCAATCAACAACAACAAACACGTAGTTTGAACAAATAGAGAAATCCAACGCTCAATTATATAAAAACATAACAAGAATTCATCCTTCAAAAGGTTCCATCAAAACCCTAGATAACAAATTAGCTATTCATAAATAGTATGCAAAACTACAATACTAGAATTCATAAATAATGAAAATAGAGGAAGAAAGAGGAAAAAAAGTGAAGTTGAATCCTTCTCCTTCTTGCTCCTAGAGTGTTCTTGCCTCCCCAAAGTCTTCTCTCCTTCCAACGTAGTGTCTCCCTCTCAAAAGCACGTTTTAGGATGTATTTATAGCGATTAGAGTTTGTATGAGGCGAATTTTCCTTCTTCTATTTCGGTTTGAAGAAGCTAGTTTCTTCTGCTCTGGTCCCGCTCTGGCGAAGTGAACCTCGCTTCTCTATCTGGGACTTTTCTCTTCAGCTTTTTTTAAATCAATTTTTCTCCTATTTGATCCTTTTCCGATAAGTTTGTTCCTACACATAAGAAATACGTAATGAGCATATTTTCACTTCAAAAGCGGTGTGAACTCCCGCAACTCAGACAAAACATAACACACAAACACACTCATAACATGCACTTTTCATCCTTTATCACCACCCCGCACTTAAACTCTTGCTCGTCCTCGAGCAACTTAAAATTAAGCGCATAGGCAAGAAATACCTTTCAAAGCATACTCAAGCATCACACCAATGATAATGGTTTATATCAATGCTTAGAACCCTGCATATGCACTCCTCGTACATTTTCTCAAGTTTTAAACTCATGCAAAGATTATTTAAAATATTCATGTGACTCTTCCTAACATCCTCGCCTTAAAACTTGACTCCTATGCATTCCACACTATGACTCATTGCTTGTGCCAACTCAAACAAATCAAGGTCTTTACCAATCCTTTGTAAATCATGTGCCCTCACCAACCACAGAGAAAGTAGTTCACACACTCAATATAAGTTCAAGCATATTCTAAGGACTCAAATATAGAAAGAATTCGCTCACTCTCACAAAGAAACTCTTATGCCACCCAATTTAGTACTATAGGCTTGCCCGTAGTGTAAGTCTCTACTACTTTAAGCTCGTAAAGTCTAGGATCAAGTAGGACTTTATAGGTTGTAATGTAGGATAAAGGACGAGTATGATATATTTGAGGAAATAGTTACTAACCCTCCTAAGCACTTTAATACACTACACTTCGCTTCTAAACATTTTCTTTCCATGACCACTTAAATTTCTTGCCTGAAACCATACACAGTTAGGCCCTTCATTACGCACATCGACATATAGATACCCACTAGCCCAGACAAAGATATAGGAGGTGTTATTCTTTTTTTTTCACTCTCCTTAATTTGGTAACTCTGGCTAGTATTTTTTTTTTGTTTATACACAAGTGCACCTTGTCGGCCTTTCTATGGTTCTACTCAAAAGTTACCCAATCTCTTTCTTTACTCTTCTAGCTACTTAAGTGCTCTCAGAGGTAAAGTTTTAACAAGATTTGATTAAGAACAAAGGGGGTTCGGCTTGTAATGTAGTTGTCGAAGAAGCATATATCACTTCCCAAACTTACAAGACTTATCATTTCGCTTTGGCTCACACACGTGGCAAGTTCTGGACTAGCAAGGATGGCACATAGTACACTATATAATCTCACTTCTCACAATGTACATGACTCTCTTAGGACGACTCAGATCTGACTCTCAAGTTAAAGAAACTAACACAGTCATTATAAATTGAAGCACACGGGAATTAACCACAAGAGTCGAAAGATGAGCCGCGATGTCAAAAGGAAGCCACACATATTGGCATATAATTACAGAGATCATGAAGAAAGTACTTAATGTAAATGCTCCACCTCTAAGGCCTGATATAAAATATGTCAAAAAGCATAGATAGTTCTTCCCATTTCATTATAAGTTCAAAAGAAAGAAAAAAAAGAATTTTTTAATATTTTTTTTTGGACTTTAAACCCTCAAAAAAACTGGCTAGGAAGTCCATCATCGGGAAAAGTCCAAAACTTTTTGAAAATTCTAACTACAAGAAGAAAACTATTACCCGGTTCAAAGTGTCATCCCTTGAAAAAGAACATTGGCCATAAGAAAAACCAAGAGGGATTATTTCTACCTAATTTTTTATTTTTTATTTTTTTTCAACAAACTTAAAACAACATAGAAAATAACCCAAACAGTCTCTTCACCCCACACTTAAAATTGTGTATTATCCTCAATGCACACCCATAAATATAAGAGGGTAAAAGAAACTCCCTGGTAAGCCAAAGGCTGAAGCATTAGCAGCTCATGGGATACTCAGACTTCTATCATACGTGGTTTTTTGTGCGTGCACCCCACACTTAGTTCTAACCATCTCACTTGCTTTTGCTTTCTTCCAATAGCCTTTCTTCCTATGCTCCTAGAGAAATAAAAAGACGACACTACAAAAATAATACAATAATAATAATAATAAAAAAGTAAAGTTGGGTTGCCTCCTAAAAAGCACTTGTTTAACGTCGCAACACAACGTGAATCACTTTCTGCCTCCATTTCGAACCTATGAATTGGACCCGAAGTTTTGATTCTACTCTATGGTCATGCTCTTGGGGTGATATAAATTGTTGCGAGCCAAAAATTAAACGATTCTTTATGCACTTTTTGCTTTCAATCGAGGAGTGTTACTTTGCCTAGGCGACCTTGAAAATTTCAGAATATATGGCTCATCTACCTTTTCCTTTGACTCTTGCATTGGCTCATACAGATCAATGTCCATATCTCCTTCCGAACACAATGTTGAAAAATGCTTAGAGTGAGGACCAATGCGCTCAAACTGAAAATTCAACTTGTTATCGACCTCCCCTTCTTGCCACAAACTAGAATCAATTAAAATTATATCTGTAAGGTCCTCAGTTGACTCCAGTACCACTTCTTCAACATCGACATCATCAAATTCTATTTGGTTGGTTTGGTCGTATTCTTCTCTCAACTTCTCCATTATAATGACAATTTCAGCTGCTAATTCATCCTCATCTTGGCTACTATCCCCATTATAATGGCAACTTCTCCATTATAATGGTTGGTTTGGTTGTATTCCTCTCTTCCTATTAACCTCACAAGAAAAAGTAGAACCATCATCATAAGGATTTTGGGGAGAATAAGAAAGAACAAAAATAGAATTACCAACACTGAAACTTCGATAATTCGAAGATCTCATGTTTCTCTAAGCAATAAGTAAAATTAAAAAAAAAGAGGGAAAAATTAAAATAAAAATTCAAACTTGAAACCAAGAAATATTTACAGCTATAACTCACCGTTAATTCCCCGGCAACGACGCCAAAATTTGAGCACACCCAACTCTAGTCCTAAAAAGGATAACCGGTCGTGCAAATATAATCCGGTCTAAAAGTCCGGAGTCGAATCCCACAGATAACTAAGGCTTAGCTACAATTGTTCAATATCACTAAGAAACAAAGGTCCAAACAATTTCCTAATTATAAAGATTAATGTTTATTTCTAGCTAATTAACTAACAAATACTAGAAAGTAGGAAAATTATCAACTAATGAGGATAAAGTTGGAGACATGGTAAATGAGGCCTAGAGTTATGATTTTCCCAATTGTCGGAATCCTCCATGCTATGCCTCCTACAATTTTTTCTAAGTATTCTCTACCGATCGTGATTACTTTGGTTGTCATAATTCTCTCTCGAGCAACTACCACAATTTACTAAATATAGTCTCTCGAACTACACTAGCTGGCACTAATTCACCGCTCACTACGATCACACCAAGGTTTCGTTATCTCTAATCCCACCTATACCACAGTACGAGGAACAAAGCAAGAGACTCCAGGAAAGCAAGCTAAATCATAGATACGAAAGTTTCCCTACAAAAGGGGCTGGCTTCAACAACCCATAAGGGACGGCTTGCCAAGCTACACAAACAGTTAATTTGTTTATAGTCGCAAAAGTTTTCCTACAAAAAGGGGCTGGCTTCAACAACCCATTAGGGACGCTTGCCAAGCTACACAACTCAGGAAACTTTTGTACTATAACCAACGTTAGCTGTTCATAACTCAGAAAACTTTCGTACTACAATAAGCTAACTTTCAGAGAGTATTCTTACTTTATTTTCATACATGGACCGACCTTTCCATCCATTCGAAAGAAAGAACAAGAGGAAAATTTAGAAAGCACTCATATGTAATATATCACAAGAGATTTACAAAGGTTACATGATGTTTACAAGATGGTTTTTAAGATGGTTCTAAGATGATTACAAGATGATCCTACAACTACTACAAGGCCTCCTTTATATAGGACTAGGAGGTTATTACAAGACAAACTTTTTGGATAAAGTAAACATATCTTACATGGCAAACTTATCTACAAGCGGGTCCCTCTCGGCATGTGAAGGACTTTAGGCAAAACAACTAAAAACACCTGAAAACATGTGAACGGGGTGAAATATACATGGTGTAGCATGTGAAAGTATGAGGGAGCATGTGACGCCATGTGAAAGTATTGTGTTGCATGTGAAGAAGCATGTGGGGGCATGTGGAAACATGTGAAAACAAGGTGAAATGGGGCCCGGATAGCATGGAAAGATGTGAAAATTTGTCTTGGCATGGGTAGGATATTTTTTGAGGGTTTTTGGGTAGGTAGTGGAGGATTATGGTGGAAAAATAAAGTGAAGTGGGGTCCGGATAGTATGGAAAGATGTGAAAATTTGTCTTGGCATGGGTAGGATATGTTTTGAGGGTTTTTGGGTAGGTAATGGAGGATTATGGTGGGATTAGCAGGGATTAAGACAATTATCCTTTATCGATCATAGAATTGTCTTCCAGGCATCTTTTCGAAGACCTTGTGAAGTAACGCCTAGAACTTGACGGTTCTTCCCTGCTATGTTCCTTTCCCTTTGGACTGAGAGATGTAATCCGCAACTTTAATCTGGAAATGTCATTAGTGATCGTTTCTCCGATGACTTCATATGGTGTTTGATATTCTTTTGCTGCTTCCCGGACTCTTTCCCAGTGAGGATGGGTATTGGTATAATTCCAGCTTGCCCAATCTTTTGGCCATATCTCTTTCGGGATGCACCTATTTTGCTGGAAAAGGATTCTTTGTGCCTCGCTATACTCTTCCTCCATTGATAAAATGGACACGGGAAATTTTCACCAGAATGATGCCTCTGCTTGCGCCTGGACTTTTCCATTAATGATTTTCACTGGCCTATGAAACATGAATATTTTTGCTTCGTAGGAATCACTGAAACATTTCACCCAATATCTTCTAGGCTTGAACCATAGTAAAAATACTATAAGGGCTGGTTCAATGTTATCAAAATCCTTGAAGACGTTGCATTTGAATTCCATGAAAATATAATACTGATGGCATAGGTACCAGAAAAATCATAGTAGTTCTTGTGGAAAATCCTTGGCTTGAGCTATGAATATATGGCAGAACGGGTATTCTGGATTGACACCATAAGGCTTGAGAATGGATCCTCCATATTGCCGGAAAACTGGAGCTCATAATAAGTTCTTCTTTCCATAATAATTGACGGATCAAAGGGATCCATGAGGTTGAACAACTCCGGTGGATGATCTGTCGGCTTTAATGAAGTTGTTCTTGGTGTATTTGAAAGCATAAAGATGTTGCTAATTGGCTCTTTCTTAGACTTTAGTTTTGCTGTGGGAAATCTTTTTGAGAATTCTTCCGGTCGCGACAGAAAATCTATGAGAATATTATCCTTCCTTTCAGGTGCTTGACTTGAAACTTGTATGGAGAGAACCATTGAGCCCATATGAGAATCTGAGGATTGAGGATAATTTTTGAATTTATCCGGATCATCTTTAGGAAAGCCTTCATATCCATTTCTATTAAAAATTCTGTATGGATAAGGAAGAAATTGAATTTCTTGATTCCATTCTTTACTGCAAGAATTTCCTTGAAAGTGGAGTGATAATGTTGCTCGGCATCTTTAAACTTTCCACTGGCGTATCCGCATATTTTTCTCTGGCCATCTTTTTCTTCAAATAGAACAGCACTCCAATACTCATGGCTGGCATCAGTTTGCAGTATCTTCTTTCCATCTGAAGGGATGTAGAGAGACTTGACATTTTTACATATCTCCTTTTTTTTTTTTTTTTTTTTCTGACTGCTTCATACTGTTTCTCTCCTCATGATGGTGCATTTTTCTTGAGCATTTCTATAAGCGGTGAAATGTATGTAGAGATATCTGGGATGAAATCTCTTACATAATTTATTACACCCAAGAACTGTTGGATCTGCTTTGTTGTGAGGTTGGTATCCGAAAATTTAAGTAATTCCTGACATATATGTGGTCCTGGACTGTATTCACCTTGGGCAAAATACATTCCGAGAAATCAATCTCCTTTTGAGCAAGAACCATCTTTTTTGCTGAGAGCATGATTCCGTACTGTGTTACTAATGTCTCAAATTGACGAAGCAAGTTGACATGTTCCTCCAATGTATCACTAAATAACAGGATGTCATCAATGTAAACTAAGGAGGTATGGAGGATGGGTTGGAAGATTTTTATCATGGCTTTTTGGAACAAGGAAGGTGCAGTTTTCAACCCGAAGGGCATGACTTTCCACTGGAAGTGATGATCGGGGATGCAAAATCCCGTTTTGGGTCGTTATTCAGGGTGGATTCCCAATTGCCAAAATCCAGATTTTAAATCAAACTTGAAAAAATATTTGGCCTTGGCTAAGTGGGAGAAAAGAGTGAGTTTATTTGAGATGGAGAATTTATCATCTTGGAGGAAATGGTTTAGTGGCTGGTAATTAATGACTAACCTGAGTTCTCCTCTTGTCTGCTCAGCTCTTTTGTTGACATAAAATGCTTCGCATGACCATTGTGAATCCGACGGCTCTATCAGATCAAATTCCAAAAGTTCTTCGCATTCTTTCTTTGCAAGCTGAAGATGATCTGGATTCATACCCGAATGACTGGCCTTTGTCGGATTGATGTTTTCATTTTTCTTGAAAGGGAGCTTGATAAAAAACTCTTGGTTTTTCCATAATGGGCTTTTCCCTTTCTTCATGAAATCCTTGTGGGATTCAGCACATGAATGTTCAATGAGATTTTGCTCAATCTCTTTGATTTGTTCGTCATTGGTGATTTGGAATAGCCTTGGAATCTCAGAATAAGGTCTGAACTGCTTTTTAAAAGCTATCCCATTAGCCTTGATCGGGAGTTGATCTCTAAGTTGCCTGTAAATGTCGAATCCAATAATAAGATCTTTTCATGGCACATCAGACCCTAGCAGCTTGGTTCTGTACTTCAATGCTGGAAAGAACTCAATTGTGACCGGGTGCTTTGTAGTGACGGTTGTGGTTAAGATTGCATTTGATGCAGTGTTGGAATCTATAAAATGCGGCACCCATTGATCTTCAGGGAGAACAACAGGATTTATGAGTGAGGAAGCAGCTCCGGTGTCAATGAAAGCAATAACTCGAGCTGGTTTATCCCATTTGGATGAATTGACTTTGAGTTCTACTTGAGGAACAACTGTGAGAGCATTGATCTCCTCTCGGGCCTCGATCACTGGTTCTGAAATCTGGTACTGATCATTGCCTTGATCTTCATAGATATCGAGAGAGAATAAAGTTTCTTCATTGGGTTCATCATCCACAGAGAATATGGATTCAAGGTCCTCCTCTTTTGCAAGATGTATGCCAGTGTAATCTTCAATCTCTTCAAGGAGTTTGACAGATCTTCTTGACTGGGGATAACTTTTTGCGAAATTTCCAATCTTATGGAAGATAAAGCATCTGTTCTTCTTGTGAAAATTTCCTGGCCTTCTGCGTCTGAAATATTTTGTGCGCCTCTTGGATTTCGATTTTCCATCTGGAATTCTTGGGCATCTGAACCTCCTGAATTCTTTACGTCGTTTGGACGTGTGGCAGGAACATCCTGATATGGTGATTAGATCAAATTTTCGGCATGCTTTGTCAAGCGCTGGATTGTACTAGATAATTTGCTTTAGGGCTGAGCGCTTTGTACAAATGTCATCCAATACGACGAAAATAGCTTGCCTGATGTAGCCAATTTTTGGGATAGTTATGGACTGGAACTTTTCTTCAATGATGGTCATGGTTCGGCTTGCCAACAGCTTTGGAAGGGAAGAGACAAAGGCTTGCTTCAAATTGATATCTCCGCCGATTTCAAAGTATATCTTCGCCATTTTTTGAAAATGCCTGTCAATATCATTTCTGTCGAATGACACACACTTCATCTCAAAGAGTTATCTTCATATTTTCTCCTGTCTTTGGCCAGTATCTCTGCAGAAAACTTCATGTAGGACCCGGACGTTGAAGGAAAAATCTTAGGAAGTGAGAAAAGTATTTTTGTCTTGGATTCCAAGTGAGTTACACCAATCTCTGAGGATTCCTGAGAATCGTGAAGTGAGTTCTGACAAGATGATATACTTTTCTTGTTCTGCCAGATTTTTGGTCACCATCCAAGTATAGAAGTCTTGGATCCTCTGAGGCCATTTTGAAACCTTGACGTCGTCTAAGGTGAAAGTATGGAAACCGATTCCAACTGGCTTGGACGCCATGGGCTCGTATCTCCTTTCTGGGATTGGCTCATCTGTCATGCCTTCTTGTTCCTCATCTATCTCAGATACTTCTGGCTCTCTTGGCTGGTTTACAAATATTGGGGGATTTTCATCTTCGGAAGAGTTTGTTGTGGATTCATTGCTTGACTGAGAGCTATCTTCCATTGATTCATCTTCTGATGAATTCAGAGATTCTGACCATGGAGTATCTTCTTCTGATATGCATCTTGGCTGGGAGACATAGAGGTCTGGAGCCTTCTGGTGAAGTTTTAGGTTCAGGTGGCTTTTTGGGTTGTGAGGTATGGGCTGATTGTGATTTGGGTTTGGGTGTGGTTTCACTATCCTCCCAACTCGGAGTGAATTTTATGATAATTTTGGCCATTCCTGGGGTTTGTAACTGACAAGAAATTCATATTTACCTGGACGGCTTAATGAGCCAATTGAAAGGTCTTTATTTTCATATCTGGCTCGACATTATTTTTCAGTTGTTTTCCCCTTTTTCTTGGATTTTGGATTGGTTTTGTTGAGGCCGAACCTTTCCCCATGACGCTGGTGGTGTTCATCATATTCTCCATTTGGATCTTTTAAACAGTCTTGACAGTCGCAATCAATATCCCAAGGGCAGTGTCCCGTAAAGGGGCATTTGAACCACCAAGTTCTTTTTCCATTTTTGTCAAAATTTTGACACCAGTCATGTTCTTCTATGATGCTTTGTATATTCCAAAAGAGCTCTCTATCAGGTTCAGGGTATGTATCTGTTGTATCTTTGGGTTGAATCATTTGGCAAGAAAAGATGGTTTTACTGGGTTTTTTGAGGTGGGAATGGTCAAAGCTTATGCAAACGGTTTTATCATTTCTTTTGGTAAAAGTTGGTTCACCAGATTGTAGAGATTCCTCCGGTTCTCTTAACTTTTCATAATTTGTGATCCAGGAATCAGGACGAATTTTGACAAGTTCATCTCTTGAAATTTGTCTAGGTATTTGGGTGCACATGGTGTTTCCTTTGGTAGCATAAATATTTAAGAGTAAAGTATTTTCTCCTCCGGGAAGGCAAAGATCCATGGCATGATTTTGGACTCGCCACGCTATTTGGTGATGAAGAGTGGCTTGGATGGAATCTTTGGTTTGAGGGGCTCCTTGGATTTGGACTTGGATTTTTAGTGCTTCGGTTAAGTATGGATCATAAAAGGGACATGTTGAAATTTGGAAAGATTGTTATGAAGACAGTCCCAGCATTCAGGGTAACTTCTGCAGTATCCAAATTTGCATGTTGGTACTCCAAGTATCTTGTATCTAGAAGAGAAAGTCGAGCTGTAACAGGTTGACCTTTTCTTTCGTGATATGTTAAAGCGATTCGGATAGCACCAAAATGGATATGGGTAAAACCATGATCTCTCCATTGCCTGGGAAAATCATCTGGGATTTGAAGAGTGATAAATTATTCCTCTCGAGTGGCAAGAATAGGATGCTGGTCAAGTTTTGAGGCAGCAACATATTCCTTGACTCCTTTTGGTCTGTCTTGGACTAGGGAACAAATTAGGGTCCAGGGTGCAAATGATTTTTTGGCGAAAGCTTATTAGGGGTTTATGAGAGGTAGTTCAGAGGAAGATCCTTTTTGTTCATCGGGTAGGATATCTACTTCATAGTGGTAATCATATTTTTTGGACAGGGTTTTATATAGAGTATGAGACATATTCATTTTTGCTAAGGAAGAGGATGATGGAAATGACTCAGACATATTTGGTAAACTATTCCTCCCTCCGAAAGGATGGGCTGGCTCTCTCACATACATTAGGAGTGATTTTGTTCAACAACTACCTAAATGTGTACTCTGTCTCGAGCAGTACACACTAAATAGACACAGTCAATAGATGGCCATTCAATCAACAACGACAAATACGTAGTTGAACAAGTAGAGAAATCCAACAGCTCAATTATATAAAAACATAACAAGAATTCATCCTCCAAAAGGTTCCATCAAAACTCTAGATAACAAATTTGCTATTCATAATAGTATGCAAAACTACAATACTAGAATTCATAACCAATAATGGAAATAGAGGAAGAAAGAGGGGAAAATGTGAAGTTGAATCTTTCTCCTTCTTGCTCCTAGTGTATTCTTGCCTCCCCAAAGTCTTCTCTCCTTCCAAAGTAGTGTCTCCCCCTCAAAAGCACATTTTATGATGTATTTATAGCGATTAGGATTTGTATGGGGCAAATTTTCCTTCTTTTATTTCGGATTGGAGAAGCTAGCTTCTTCTGCTCCGGTCCCGGTCTGGCGAAGTGAACCTCGCTTCACTGTCCTGGACTTTTCTGGTTTCTTTTGCTCCCGTCCCGGTCTGGCGAAGTGAAAATTGCTTCGCAATCTGAGACTTTTCTCTTCAGCTCTTTTTTAACCAATTTTTCTCCTATTTGATCCTTTTCCGCATAAGTTTGTTCCTACACATAAGAAACACGTAATGAGCATATTTTCACTTCAAAAGCAGTGTGAACTCCCGCGACTCACATAAGAAATAACACACAATTACACTCAAAACATGCGCTTTTCATCCTTTATCAGATGTTCTAATAGGGCAATTGTTTTATATATATTGGCTGCATCTTACTATCCACCTTGGTTGTTTTTTCTGACTCTTACTTTCTTTTTGTACGTGTGTAGTAGGAGTTGTTAGGATATGCTATTAACCATGCGGTTTAGCTATAGCATCATGTTTTATTCTTTATATAATACTTATTTGTTTATTTATTCAATTCAATAAAATTTTATTTTAAATAGATCATTTGTTCACATGTGTTTCATTTACTTATGTAGTAGACAGTTTAGTGTATGGAGTTTTAGCTCATGCACATAAGAGTAAATTATCGGTTCTTATAAGTTATAAAGTTACGTTCAGAATCAAAGATGAAACTGGACAAAAAATCTTGATGAAAGTAGTATAAGATTAAAGTATAATTTATCTTCATAATAGGAGTGATTTTATTCTAACTTCTTGTGCTAGTACATTTTGCATGTATTGAACGGACCAAGTAGAGATATGCATTTTTTGTGCTGAATATATAAAATAACTTTTCTAGTTCATTAAATATTCTTATACTCTTAATCTTGATATAGTTATTATGATCACTGTGATTTTTCACTATTTTGATTTATCAAAGGTACAACTCTATTGTGAGTCAATGTATACCTGATCGGTTGGATAGTAACCAATAACATTTGCGAATTAGTAATTACTTGATAGAATTCGTGCTTCCGCTTTGAAATTGATGATACCCCTTTATAGATGTTTATAAGTTTTCATGTGAAAATCGTGCATGTGGATTTTATATCTGTCATATGAAATAAGTTAAGCGAATGTATAAAGGACTTAATTCATCAATAAATAAAATTATCAGTGATTTAATTTAACTGATTGGCATATGTAATTTTAACACGAGGGATTAAATAAGATTTAATGAAAGATTTCGATATTCAATTAAGGAGTGCAATTACAGTTTTTAATGGAATAATTCATAATTTATTGTGGTATGGTTAATTCATTCATAATTCGAAGTAATACCACAAATAGAAACCTATGAACTTGAAAAATAGTTTTCTCGGAGGCAAAGATATCTTACACGTAGGGTTTACACCCTAAGATGTAGGCTGTAATAGAATACTTGTTGAGCCATAAGGGACTAATTTCTAGAGCCGTAATATTTGTCCACACGAGTGTTCTCTGTTCAAAGGCTGATTAGATTACAGTAGAAGACTGGAGACCTGGATTGGAACTATGGACGAGTTGTGTAAGTGCTTCTGTTGTGCATGTTTTATTAGAAGTAGTAGTATTTAATGTTCAATCCGTAAAATTTTGTGGCTCTGAAATTTCAGTACTAGAAATCCGGAAAAAAGCGACCACAAAAAGCGACCAAAGTTGGTCTCTTTTTGGCCAAAAGCGACCAAACAGGCCTGATCCATATTAAGCTGGTCCCTTTACCTTAGGGGCCAAAGTTGGTCGCCAATTAGCGACCAACTTTGGTCCCGGGTAGAGCAAATAGAGACCAGCTTTGGTCGCTAAATTGGCGACGAAAGATGGTCTCTACATACAAATGGCGGTTCTTTTTATTTATTATAATCTGAAAAATTGCGACCAACTTTGGTCGCTATATAATTAATTTTATAATTTTTTTTAATTAAGCGACCAACCTTGGTCGCTATTTTGAAGAATAATTTTTTTTTTATGATAAGCGACCAACATTGGTTGCTATATTTGCAGAGTTTAAAAATCTGGGTTAAATAGCGACCAACCTTGGTCGCTATCTTGAAGAATAATTTTTTTTTTTATGATAAGCGACCAACGTTGGTCGCTATATTTGCAGAGTTTAAAAATCTGGGTTAAATAGCGACCAACGTTGGTCGCTATTTCCCAAAAAATTATTTTTTTTCAGTGAAAAGCGACCATCTAGAGACTAACGTTGGTCGCTTTTCTTGGTTCATTTTTTTCCAGAAACTACCTGTTTTGGCAGCTACACCACCTGCCAGCTTACTAAAATCCTAAACAGGAATTTTATGCCATAACGGACAACAACAACGACGACAACAACAACAACAACAAGAAACCAAATTCGTTTATGGCATTTTATGCCATAAATAACAACGACAACAACAACAACAACAATAAACAATAACAACAACAACAACAATAAACAACAACAACAACAACATTAAAAGTAACAAACTATAAAGTTCAATAGAACTTATACATTGAGCTAACTAAAATAAGTTAACTGTTATTACAATTCAAGGATTATTTTGTACATCATTAGTGTCATCGTCCGATGAAGTTTCATCACGAAGACTGTATGGAGAAAGGTGTCGTTGTCTAAGACCGGAGGAATGATAACAGGGAGGACGGGAGGGTCCTCTTAAGCGACCAACGTTGGTCCGATAAGTGGGTCGCTTTTTTGGACAGACCAACGTTGGTCGTTAAATTTTGATCGCTTTTTACCGGATTTCTAGTAGTGTTTCTAATATTCTCTTATTTATTATTTGTATCTATTCCCTCTGTTCACTTTAGTAGTCCATTTTTGAATTTGTTCTCCCTTTAAGAAAAAATAAATAAAGTATGTATTTTACAATTTTACTCATAATAATAATGATAGCATTTTTAAAAGTTTTGGGGAATGAATAGTTAATGATAAGAGCAAAACAAGAAAAAAAGATTGTCTTTCTCTAAATTTAGTATAATGGACAAGTAAAAGTAAAAATATACTTTTAACATAATAGACAAATAAAAGTGAACGGAACAAGTACTATTTAGGAATCGGACGAGTCCAGTGACGTGTCCTCGAGGAACTATGTGCATGACCCTAAGGCCACGCGGCTGCAACACCAGCGGACATTAAGGAATACCAAAACAAATTAGTTTTCATAGTGGACATGCCCGGTTTGAAGTCAAGTGACATCAAAGTACAGTTAGAGGATGAGAATGTGCTTCTGAACAATGGCGAGGGAAAGTGAGAAGAAGAGAAAGAAGGGGCGACATATGTTAGAACGGAGAGGAGTGGGGAAATTCATGAGGAAATTTGTGTTGCCTGAAAATGCAAATACAAATGCCATTTCTGCAGTTTGTCAAGATGAGGTATTGGCTGTGACAGTTGAAAAGTCCAAGAAGCCCAAAATTATTCAAGTCAAAATTGCTTTGAAGTGATGAGATGGAATGGATGTGATTCTTTTTGGATTTTGGCAGTATAATTACGAAATTAAGAGGATATTAACTTAGGAATGAAAAAAAAAAAAGTGAGTATAATGTGCTTTTACAAGTGAGTTTTTTGTCCTCTGTTTGGTTTGATTCTCCTTATTGCCATTGCTGTTTAGTATGGTTTAATCATCTTTTACTAGTGCTGCTTGTTTCCAATACTCCAAATCTGGTCTGGTTTTGACAGTTTTGATGGTCAGTGCTGTTTTTTATTTTTTGAGACATTGCAGAAAAATACAGTCCAACACACTACATTGCACTTACACAGCGATACTCTTAAGTTTACAGTGGCATAGCTCATTATGTTTTTGCAATAGCGTTTATGCAGCCGATATATAATATTATATAATATTGTGTATAAAATTGAGTTTCGTCTCTTACGAACTTCAACTCAAAAATCATCAACAAATAGCTCAAATCTTCATCGATGGCTTCAAGTTTTGATCACAACTTCCAAATAACATTTTCGACAAACCTCAATCATTAACATGTCAAAAAATTTAACAAATCACAAAACCTATTTATGAGTTTTTAAGCTTTTAAAAAATCCAACAACGAAGTTTTTAATTTTTCGCTTTAATTCACTCAAATCAGTTTCTAACAGAAATCTTCTTAATACCTTGTTAATAGGTGAAAAGAAGTTTCAAATTAATACAAGATATGTTAAATTAGGTGTATATATATATAAAAAAAAAAGAATATAGACTAAAATTGGTTGGGGATACTTCTCCATAATTATTTTTTCGCCTTTTCCTGTTGGAGTATATGTGTTCTACTGTTCTGGACTTAAAGGGTGCAAGCAGATCACCTAGGATTATTCTAAGGTTAAAACTAATTCAGATAGATTCTGATCAGTGCCACAAACTTATTAATGAAGCATTAAAAGTTGTAATTTAGACGTACATTATTGTACTTTAGAAATGTTATTGTTGAAGAAATAAACTGCATTTTGTGATTAATTGAATTTCCTATGTTAGATGAATGAAATATTTGTTCTAAGAGAGGTTATAAGTAGTAATTAACGAGCACTGTTTACCTATTTCATGAAATATTTTTGGAATAGCTTACGACATGGTAAGCAGTAGGACACAAGCCAATCCAATCCAGTTTAAACTACTGAATTTCCACCAACGTAACATTAATATATCATTATCAGTTTAAACTATTCTATTGCCAGAGCCCAGAGGTCACGAGCCAATCCAATACTTGTTGTACTCCATCTCTAAGTCCCCCCCAAAAAAATCCTAAGAGTTATTGAATTTAGAAATTTACGTTGTAAATTGAACAGATCTCTAAAATTTAAAGAAAGACAAAAAAAGAAGAAACATAATGTATAATTACTTACCATATTCAATGAAAATAACAAGTGGTCGAATCTTTGCTATTGTTGGTAAACAAGGTCATAATTATCCTAAGAGAATTTGTGTATAATAAATGTAGAGTCCAAGTTGCCTTCTACAACTATTTTCCTTATTTATAATTTGAATATTGAAACAGTAAAAATACTTACTACGAGAAATTTGGGCTGTGGCAACGAAATTAATGGCAACGGATCTGTAACCGTTGCTATAGAAACACTCAACGGTTTTGGCACAGTTTAGCAAATGAACCGTTGCAGTAGTCCAAAAACCGTTGCAATAGAGGCTTCTATGGTAACGGTTACTTATTTATTGCAACGGGTTTGAATTCCCTCTTTATTTTTACCCAAATTTTGGACGACACTCGCTAAATTAATAGAGGGCCCACTCTAATTAGTATTGTATTATTTTTTATTTAATAAAATAAGAGTATACCTGATCGATTTCCCCCACTCACAAAAACTCTTCCACACTCTCTCTCCCAAACAATCAACGGTGCCTCTGTTACCGGAGATTACGAGGAGAAGAGCAAACCCTCATCGGCGGCACCGGCAGAGTCAACGCCGAAAAATCCCTCTAAGGCTAATATTAGTCTTGCTAATCCACTAGGTTTTCTCATAATGGTGTTCGAGTTCATCGGCAGAGATTCAAAGCTGTTCGCCTGGTGAAAGACAAGTTGGAGACCGATTGAAGAGCCCTCATCTTTCTTGTTCAACTAATTAATTTTTCCCTTTCTTAAAGTTGTGAGTATTTTCTGCTAAAGCTTTGTCTCGATTACTTAGAAGTTTGTTGGGGCCCTTTTGCACTATAACTCATCCCTTTTTTGCTCTCGATTTTATGATGAAAATATAAAATTGCATCCTGATTGAATACTATTTTTTACTGTAAAGGTCACATGTTTTTCCCCTTTGAAAAAGCACGAGGTAAATCTCCAGTTCAGGATATGGAGCTGTTTATTTTTGTAATCATTCAGAAACTTGTCACTTAAAATGCGATTGTGTGAAACTACTTAAGAGTACCTTTTGAGCTTATATGTTGTTCCAAGGTAGGTGGAAGTTGTATCATATTTCTACCACCAAATTAAGATTATAGGTAACAAATTTTATGTATTAGAAGATCCTATCTCAAGGAGAGTTTGTCCATGTTTTATTCTGTTTGCTGTGATGTTTTGTACTTCAATACCACACAAGAGGGGGTGATTTGTGTGGTGTTCAATTTTTCGCGTGCACTGATTATTGAAGGACCTGGTTCTTGTATGTGTTTCTTATACTACTGTTGTGGAATAATAAATGCGGAAAGTAAAGAACATGTATTTTACGTGGAAAACACCTGGCTCAAAAGGTGAAAAAACCACGACCTATTATCCAGTAAGATTTTTCCTAACACTTCGCTAAATCACTGAGCCAAAAACAACATTTACAAAACTCTTTGTAAACCTACGGATTACCTTTAACCCTTTGTGGCAACCAGCCTCTAGCTGTTGCGACAACTTCAAGTTAACTCTAACTTGAATACAACACTCAGAGTACCTAGTACAATTGCTTCTAGATAAAGCTGAAAGGTATAATTTGAAACACCTATTACAATGAAACTAGAGTAAAAGACAGACACTTGGAACTGGTTCTTCTGTCTGGTTCATGTAGCTTCAGGTTTGCACACTTGACTCACACAAGAATTGCTTGCAAAATGCGTTGCTATTTTGCTCTCAACTCACGTTTAACTTCAGTGTTTGTGCATACCTGTAAAATGAGAACATCCTGCAATTTATAGAGTTAGTAGAATAGGAAATAACTAGAGTTCTAATGCTATACTCTTCCTTGGTGGAAGCGTTTTAGTTATCTTCAACTTCTAACTCCTCCCTTATCTAGGATAGAGTAGTTCTTCTCCTTATCAATTATGTAACCTTTTTGTTCAAGAGATATCAGATATAACCACATAAGCTTATCTCCTTCACGTGCATGCCTTGTGCCTTTCTGCCTGTGTCTGTGTACACTGTATATGGACCTGGTTCATGCTTGAGTTTCTTTGTCAATCATCAAAACAAACTTCACTTGGGCCAACAATTTGGATAGAATGGATATTCCTGTTGCAGATGCCAAAAGGAATTGCGGCCACCTGTTTTTAGATCCTGTGTCTTCAAGTCTATGGCTTGCGATAGTGGTTTAACTGCTACGAGTGCATATTTCTGACTTTAATGATTTATTAAGTGTTGCAAAAGTATAATGAATTCAGTGCTAAGAACCTTAAAGGTTGAAGCAGTCAAGTTTAAATTGTGGATCCGCTTGTCTATCTTCCATTTTGTTTGTAAACTTTCAAAATGCTGCTTCTATTCCTTTTGATATGCCTGATTAACACTGATTTATCTTTTAGATGATGTCTGAAGTTGGTCTTATCCCATGGATCTATCGATATATTTGTTGATGTTAGGATTTCAGTTATTTAAATTTTGTTTGGATCATGAAAGCTTATAGTAGCAACTAGCAAAATAGTTGGATCAATTACTTCAATTTCATACTAGTGTGATTAATTGCTTCCTGTACATCATGAGCTTGTCGGAATTCTTCACCTTCGTATACTCTGTGTACAGTATAGTTTAACAGCTTCGCTAATGTGATGGTCTCATGTTTCTTTCAAAATACTTTCTTTATTGCATGGTTTTACTTACTACTTCTGGGATTTACGAGTATTACTTTCTTAAACCACATGTAAGGACTGAGAGATTACTTCTACTTCATCCAGATTTGATTATCTAAAGAATCAGAAAATTCCTTGTTCATATAGGTGTAGTATAAGTTTTCTGGCCTAGCTACATTGTACCTAGATCACTGAATGATCATCTCGTTTTGCTGGTGATAGACTTGAGTTTTAAAAATACTATGCCTCCTCTTCCCCCAGATAGAAAGGAATTAAGAAGATAAAACTAATATTGGAACTCCGATCCCGCCAAGGTAATGACGAGCTTCGAATGGAGAATAGGCTGGTGGATGTTCCGGAGTCTTACTTTAAGGATCTTCTTGAATATTGGAACTCCAATCCCGCCAAAGTAATTACATCCAACTTTTCTGTGACCTACTTCTTGCAGGATACAGGCTAGTAGCTGAGGCTGATGTAGACCCTTTTCAGCTTTTATAAAAGCTTTAGCTTACCAATATGATTTTTTGCTACTACTGCTGTCTCTACAAGTTCATTTCCAGAATGCAGGAAACAAGGTCACACCTTAAATTTAGCTAAGCTGTTGAAACTTTTGGATCTCATTAAATGCTTCTTTATCAGTTTTGAGAAGAATTAAAATCCTCTCTTTCTAATAACTTTGCTGGTGTGTCATATTCCGCTATTCTTCCTGTTAACAAGTGAAGGAATTCATATAGTTAGAATCAAGAGGTTAGCAGCTTATTTAATTCAAGAGGACAGAGAGATTTTAGATGTATTAAAATATTTAACTTCATTCAAGACTAAGACAAGATCGCTATCAATTACTGAATGGATTCTGTGATTTATTGTGACAACAGTTCGATTTCTGAACTCTTGACTGATAATCATTTGTAACAATGCCTTTAAGTGGAGTTGACTTATTTATTTACAGAAAATATCCAAATTAATACCGAGAATCGAAAAAAGTTGAGGTATACACACACTGTTGGCAAAACAAGTTTTGCTCTAATCCGCGAGGTTTGTAATTCAATCGAAACTACAAGGTGGTTTCCTCATAATTTGGACTCATTCACTGCCAATGATGGCTTCTGTTACGCCTGTGAGTTTCTGCCCTTCTTGGTCACATATAACAATACCGTTTTGTGGCATTTTGGAACTGGCATCTGTTTGCCTTTTATGGGTTCCTTTCTATTACTTGGATACTTGGCTAGTTTATGTATATAGCCTTTTCATTTTATTAGTTTTTGTTTATGTTCTTTATGTATTCATATTTAAACAAAAAATTGTTTGAAAAATGTTGAATACTATAGTAAATTACGTATGATTACTCCTAGAAGTTAGAGTTGAGATTAATGTTTAATTATTGTTACTACACTTGCATTAGGTCCGACATTTGTTAGAAGTCTTTTGTTCTGGTTAGAGATTTGTATGTCCTTATAGAGAACTTGAAACTAAAGTCTTAATAGTTGAAACTTGAAACTAAAGTCTTAATAGTTGAATTTTAGAATTTAAAAACACGTTTGCTCCTATTGAAGCTTTCTTGGTATCCCAGTCTAAGCAAGTTTATATAACAAGTGGTTCTGCCGGGGAAATAGTAAAAGAATCTGATGAAGGGTGAATCCTGTGAGTTGTTAAACTAATGCCTCTATTGCAAGCTTCTTTTTTAGGGCTTGTTTCTTGATGTTTTGAAAGACTAATCTTTATAACAAGCTTAAAAGGACAATTTAGTTTGAAGAACTTACTGACTTTAAGTAAATGCGTCTGTGTGTGTTTTGTTTTATTATCCCTCTCCTTTTAAATTCTGGTCATATGAATGATAGCTGTTGTCTACTCCATCATCTTGTTGATGAAGTCAAAGGATCGGCAATGATCCGTTACATTGATGGTGTGCCACGGAATTATACATTCTACAACTGTTATAGCAGAGACAAGACAGGAATAAGATAATGCTATTATAATTCTTCTAGCTGAGTCATATTTTGTTTTTTGGTGTCTCCAGAGAGGAACATGAGAGAATGTTAGAACGAATGTATAGAAAAGCATATAATAGGAGGATCTAGGATAAAGTATTGGAAAGAAATACTGCATGAATAGAGTAAAACGGATAAAGTGGATTCATATAACCATACTATTGACCTTGATCGAGTTGAGACTCGCAATAACCCCATTTGAGCCCGTCTGCACTACCAATTTAAGACTCGGCTTTTGCTTTCATTCAAAGTCTCTCTGCTAGTTTATATTTTATCAAATATCTAAGCAATAAATCATAATTTCCAAAGGAAGCTGGATAAATAGACGGGCACTGTAGCTACTTCAAATTGTTGTGCTGGCTTTTAAAAAGAGGCATTGTGTCTTGTTTTCTATATAGTTTTACCATCCCATTATAACATAACTCTTATATGTACTATGTTTCTATTAATGTTGTATTTCTTCAGAAGCATCTTTATTTGACCCTCTTTGTTTGATACACTCCCTTGGTTTTTTGGACTAAGATAATTTTTAGACCGGATTCTCTCGAAGGATAATGACTTTATTTATACTCTTTTATAGGTGGACTAGATGAAGAAATGGAAGACGAAGGCGTGAAGATCTAGACCTTACCTAAGAAGAATTTTGAATTGCTGTGGATGCATGGTCTAGGAATGTTAGTTATCAACATTTTGAAACTTTTATCTTGAAATGTAAAACGTATGTACTTGTCGTGAACATTTCACTTTTTTATGGATATTATTAGCTTGTTGGACAATTTAGATTACGAATAGTTTTATTTTGTTATTTATATAACTATTGGTGTTTTATATATTGTATATGTAAATATTTATTTACAACAAGAGCAATATTTTCGTTTCAATTAAACTGTTACAATAGCTTGCCTGAACCATTGCCATAAGAATCATATGGCGTTCCAATAGAAAATGTAAACCGTTGCAATAGGACTTGCAAAGCATTCCAAAATAATCTATAAACCCTTGCGATAGGTAGTTCAAACCGTTATAATAGCTTAAAGAAATCGTTGTCATATCCATAAATAGCCGTGACAATAGTTTACATAACCGTTGCAGTAGCCGATATGGTAACGGTTATTAACCGTTGCATTAAACATTATGGTAACGGATTTCAACCGTTGTGGTTGATAAGAATAATCGTTCCAACAGGGGGAGGAAAAACCGTTGCGATAGACTACACTATAGCAACGGTTAAGTGAACCATTGCAAGAACCGTTCCTTAAGCTCTATTGACACGCGGGGTGGTGGAACGGGCGCTAAACCGTTGCAATAGCTCTATGGCAACGATATACCTATCTGTTGCAACGGTCTTCCATGCATTGCCATGGGCGCATTTTCTTATAATGGCTTTAAAAATATATTTCTTATTTCCGTTCGTACTCATATATATATATCCCCTCCTTAAACCCTAAAACCCCTAAAATCTCCACTAGGGGTTGCAAACGGGCGGGCTGGGTCGGATATGAACGGGTCGAAAACGGGTAATGTAAAAAATAGATAAATTATCCAATCCGACCGATATTTAATACATATAAAAAACGGGTTGACCGGCGGATAATGTGGATAACTATATTATCCATGGCTTCTTGAATATGATCACTTTTGAGAGAATTTCAAGTCAACCAAACTTAAGGAACCCTCAATTTGAGGCTTTACAAATGTAAAAGTTAAACCCATTAGTTATGTCACGACCCAAAATCCATAATAGGTTGCGATGACACCTAATGCCGCCGTCAGGCAAGCCCACAAGTGAAACTACTATTTATTTACCCCATTTAAACATTTAAACAAAAGTTTTTCTTTTAAGAGTACAAAATAAACAAGATTTCATGCAACCGTAGCTACTATTTTCTTAACAAAATACCAACATAATAAGTACATCCACTGTAGTGATAGAATGATGAGTACAACAATACATAAATACTAAAAGTCCCCAAAATCCGGTGCCACAAGTACATGAGCAATCTAGAGAATATACAAAACTACTACAATTACTATCTGAAAGTGATAGACAGAAATAATAAATAAGGTAGATGGAGACTCCGGTACTGCAGATTGTAGCAAGGCAAGCAACTCAGCACTAAGTCTCCATAAATGATCGGTTACGCGCCCGCGTGACCACTGATAGTACATGTCTCAGTACTTGCACATCAGTGCAAAAGTGTAGCGTGAGTACGGAGAATAACATTTACCTAGTAAGTATTTGGTCTAACCTCGAAGAAATAGTGACGACGGGTTGACTTGACACTTAATAGAGGTCAAAAACAGTATAAAATACATAAAGTAGACATGACGAGTATACAACAAGCAACATCGAAGAAAATAAAAATAACCAAGGCGAACGGCCTGATCCCAAAAGAATAACGGTACTCAGTACTGCCGAGGCGAACGGCCCAATCCCATAAGAATAGTATTACCAACCTGCCGAGGTGAACGACCTGATCCTATAAGAGTACTGTTACCATTGATAAGTGGGGATTTTGACTGCTTATTAACGCCTTTTAGCTTTAGTTTTAGTCTAAACACATTGAATTGTGTTCCCGAAACTAATGAAATTATGCAAAATTGTAGGAATGCTGGAAGTTGGACTTGTAAGATGAAATCCGATTCAAAAAGGAGTAGTCCTAACCACAAGGCAATAAAGACTGCAGAAGCACAAATGTGCGGTTCGCAGAAAAAATTGCGGACCTTAGAATTCCATTTGCGGCCGCAAACAAAGAGGAAAAATCTAGCAGACATTTGCGCAAAGAGCAGATCGCACATGAATTGATGCAGCCGCAAAGCTGGGCTAAGAGTCGAAGATCAGAGAGTATGCAAAAAGACCAAGTCCAGGAGCCTCTGTAAATTGTGGACCGCACAAGAATTGTGCGGCAGTAGAAGAGTGCCTTGCGGCCGCAGGCCTGAATCTGCGGACCGCAGAAGAATGCCTCGCGGTCGCATTTCAGAAATGTGTGGCCGCTGAGCTCCAGCTCCTACCAGATGAAGAAATCTGCGGATCGCACATGGAATTGTGCGGCCGCAGAACCTCCCGAGGGGCATTTTATCCGAGATTTTCAGCCTTGTATGAATAGATGAGTTTCACAAAATTAGTTCAAGTTTGAATCTCTGAAGTTGCTGTAGTTGCTTTTTTTTTTTTTTTTTTTTTTTTTTTTTTTTTTTTTTTTACTATTTTAGGAAGTTTTACTTTGCTTTGGTGTATTTACAATAGATTTAATCATTTTAAGCTTCCATTATGAGTTTAATTAGTTTTTCTCCCTTATTTTCTTCAAACCCCATTATGAGTAGCTAGACTTTTACGAGAGTTGTGACCCAACCCTAGTGTGTAAACCTTATGGGTATCTAATTTAATGCTTATTTATGATTGCGTGTTAATTATTTAGCCTAGTTCATGCTTCAATTTTAGAATTAATAGTTGCAAACATTGATTCATGCCTATTTGACTTAGTTTCTACTTGAGAAAGAGAGACCTAGTCTAGGATAACTTAGCTAACAAGGAATTGGGTCAATCGTGAGATTGATTAACCCAATTAAAGGGTTCAACCTAGAGATAGTAATAACCCGGCTTGAGCTTTTATCAATTGTTTTAGACGATACTCATTTGGTCTTGAAAAAGTCAAAGTGAGCAAAACCACTCTCTGACCGAGAGGTAATGAGTGGGTAATTCAGAGTTGATAGCTATAATACACCCCAATCAACAAAACAAGAATTAAAGTTTTTATCCAATTAAGAAAAGCCTATGTCATGGTCACAACTATAGGCTTTTTATCTATTTGGAAAAACCGTAAAAACAATTATCTCTAGTTTTCTCTCTTTATTTTTTCAATCATTAGAGTAAAATTAGAAATAGAAAACAAATCCTTATTGTGGAAGTGCAATCTAGAAAATCCAGTTGCTCAATTCGAAATATATACCCCTAACTCTCATCTTAACTCCCTATGGATTCGACCCTGATTCTTAGTTGGGTTTCTATTATTGCATACGGCCGTTTCATACCTATTTCGAGCTTTGGACGCGATCAACCATCATGCCGAGGAGAACGGCCCGATCCCATAAGAGTAATTTATGTCACTATTGAGGCGAACGACCCGATCCCATAAGAGTAGAGAAGTTTACCTCGCTCGCGAAAGCACTTGCGAGGCGAGAAGACACAGATTTATAGTTTATCAAGTATTTCCCCGATTTTCCTAAAGTAAGAAACTAAGCCGATATCTCCAATTTAAATCCTCAGTCTCAATCCTAATCAAGACAAATAATACACATGATAGGCATAAACAGGACATATCATGAAATGTAGCTAATACGGACTCTCGTCACCTCGTGTGCACGTAGCTCCCCACAACAAGTAGCACATAACAATAATACACCTAAGGGGATAAGTTTCCTCTTACAAGGTTAGGCAAGAGACTTACCTCGATTCCAAGCCCTCAATCCGGCTCTTCAACCTCACTAAAGCTCCTCAAACGACGTCGAGGGCTCCGAAATTAATCAAAAATCATATAAACTAATAAATATATGCTCGAAAGTTCGTAATTTAGCTATTATAATAGTTAACCAATCCAATTTGGAAGATTCATGAAATTCACCCTCGGCCCACGTGCCCGGATTCCGAAAATTTTTCAAATATAATTGTTACCCATGACCTCCCGAACTCAAATATATAATTTATTTCAATTTCCACCCCTAAATCCATGATCAAATCCCAATTTTTCTTAAACCCTAGGTTCTTCACAAAATCCCACAAGTTCACTAATTTTTCATGTTTAATTTACCTATAATTAGTGTATTTAACTTGAAAATGGTGGAGTTTACTTACCTTGTATTGTTGATGAGAATCTCCCTCAAAAGTGCTCTCAAAATCTCCCAAGACCAAGTGAAAGTGTGTGGAAAATAGCCTAAGTCTCGGATTAAATGCACTCACTGCCCAGCGATTTTCGCACATGTGGTTACTTAACCGCATCTGCAGAACCACAGGTGCAGTAAAAAAGCGGCATCTGCGGTCACCTACAGCCTTTAGCCTCCTTGCTTCTGCGGGTCCGCTTCTGCGGTCTTTCCTTCGCTCCTGCGATCCCTAGCCAGCCGGCCCAGTTTCGCACCTGCGGAGCCTTCATGGCATCTGCGGAAAAAGCCTCGCACCTACAGTCACCCAGCTCCAGCCCCAAATCCGCTTATGCAACCACCGGGCTGCTTCTGCATGCTCGCACCTGCTGCCATTTCCTCGCAGGTGCGATTGCACCAGATCTGAAGCCACCAGCAGTCCCCAAGTCCAAAACTAAGTCTGATTCCAGTCCGATTTGCACCCGAGGCCCCCGGCTACCCTATCCAATTACACTAATGCATCCAACAACATAATACGAACTCGCTCGTGCGATTGAAACATCAAAAAAACAACTAGACTTATGAATCGGACGCCAAAATGCATGAATTCAACATGAAACTTAAGAACTTCTTAAAACACTTTGGCGCATTCGATTCCTATAAAATCAACTCGGAATGACGTCAAATTTTGTGAACAAGTCCTCAATTACGATACTGAACTATTTTCAAGCTGGGAATACCAAACAGACTTCGATAACACCAAAGTCTACTCCAAACCAATTTTAAAGAACTAGAAGACCTTCAATGAACCAACTTCCACACTGAGTGCCGAAATGCTCCCGGATTATCCAAAATCCGATCCGGACACACGCCCAAGTCCGAAATCATCATAAGAACCTACTGAAATCTTCGAATCCCGGTTCCGAGGTCATTTACTCATAATGTTGACTCAAGTGAAACTTGACCACCTTACGCCACTATTAAGGAACTACGTGTTTCGATTTCAACCCGAACCCTTCCAAACCTAAACCAACCATCCCCGCAAGTCATAAAACAGTAAAAGCACACACGGAAAATCTTAATTAGGAGAATGGGGATCTAAAAAAAATGACCAGTCGGGTTGTTACAAGTTATGCATTAGTTATCCACTTAGTTACCCCTTTTCTAAGTGAATAATATGGTTCTTATCAGTATTTTGACCCACTTTTTAGAAGTTCATTATCCAACCCATTTTTTAATAGATAATATGGATAGATCACTATTTTCATTTAACCATGTTGCCACCACTAATCTCCACCATACCTGCCACAACCCCTACCATGGGTGCCACAACCCCTAAAATCTCTACCATGGCTTCTGTCTCTAACATTACCACTAGGACAGCTTCGCAAGTTGTACCCTCCGCAGTCATGGGAAGAACACAGAATTATAGCTACAATCGTCGATCCTCTGTTCCTATAAGCTGGTTTCAAAACTCATCAGTACCTTTAACCCTTCGTTGCTTTCATACCGAGGGGCTATGCCAGTCTGATGAGTCACTCCTCAAATCATTCAGTATGATATCCACTCTTCGCATCGCGAGTTTCCTGAGGATTTTTCCTTCAACACTGGAGAATACACTATAACTTTGACAAGAGAATACCAATGCGAAACTATTAATATCGACATACCTGACAAAATTATTAGTCAGTATGATGATAAAAGGGTTAAAATTCCTTGTGCTGTTAGGGTGTCTAAGAAGAACGAATCATGTTTGGGGTTTCATCTTACAGATTTTGCTAATGAGATAGTAATTGGTACCTTGTCTATCAAAGACCCTATGCGCTGCTCATAGGCATAATTATGTTTTCTCGGATTTGGGTGAGAACCTCCAAAAGGCTTTCCGCAAGTATCTGGAGATTAGGGGGATACTCAAAACCAGCACGATTAAATTCTTGTTCGAGTATATGATCAACAAGGACAATAGAAAATACTAGATATGGCTTAAGAATCTCAAGAAATTCCTTTAGGTATGTATAGGTTCTACTTTCTTTCAAACTATTTGGCTGAGTGAGTTATCGGAGGTAGCACAAGCTGACCGGAATACCATCAGCTTGAATATACTATATATACTATCCCATACATACTATAGAATAGTGTGTGTGTATGGACGCGTCCACGCGTGTGTGTTGGCTACATCTTACTACGTGTGTGTGTTGGCTACATCTTACTACGTGTCGTTGATCAAAATACCGTAATTGCATGCGATGTCTTTTTGTTAGTTTGCTAAACGTTACTGCAATTTCTTTTGTTAGTGTGTTTAGTAGGTTCGATCTCGATTCATAAAATTTTGTACGTGGCTCTATTGAATCTCTATTAAGAAATAAGAGTACAATAGAATAATATAGTAATAGAGATAAGATATATAGGACGAAAATATAAAAGTTATCTTATTCAACTGTATTTTTTGTGTGTTTTTCTATGAACAAAGAATGTCCAATTTATAGCATATAACATGCATCCAAAGTTCACTAGATACATCCTAGGAATTAATAAGTACATCTATCCAAGTAGTATATTGAATAGAATGTGTGGATGGATTAAATGAGCATTCATATGCAGTCACTTTATTTATAACACTCCCCCTTGGATGTTCATTTGAAAGATAATGTGCCTAGTGAAGGAAAAAGAGTACACACATCTTGTAATAACGCATTGAGTGCTGCCTCATTAAAAACCTTACTAAAAAAATCTAATTGCGACAAAACCTAGGTTAAGGGAAAAAGAGTACAACGCGTATTATATCCCCCCTCCCTCCCCCTCTCCCCTGATGAAAATTTTATTTGATATCTCGGATATGATGCATTCCAATCTTATGTCTTAGCTTCTCAAATGTTTATGTTGGCAACGCCTTAGTGAATGAATCTTCCAGATTATCACTTGAACGGATTTATTGAACATCTAGGTCACCATTTTGTTGAAGATCATGCGTGAAAAAGAACATTGGTGAAATATGATTTGTTATGTCTCCTTTGATATATCCTCCTCTTAGTTGAGCTATGCAAGCAACATTATCTTCATACTATATCGTAGGAATCTTCGTCTTTAAAGAAAGACCACATAGTTGTTGAATGTGTATAGTCACTGATCTCAACCATACACATTGTCAACTAGCTTCATGAATAGCTATAATCTCTCATGATTGGAAGATGTAGTAGCTAAAGTTTGTTTTGTTGAACGCCATGATATAGTTGTACCTCTACAAGTAAATAGATAGCTTGTTTGAGATCGGGCTTTACGTGGATCAGACAAATAACCTGCATCTGCATAATTAATCATTTGTGAATTGGATTCATAAGAATAAAATAGTCTCATATCAATAGTCCCTCGGAGGTATCTAAAAATATGCTTAACACCATTCCAGTGTCTTGTTGTTGGAAAAGAACTAAATCTTGCTAATAAACTTACTGCAAAATTTATATTTGGTCAAATTATTTGCAAGATACATTACTGCCCAATTGCACTAAGATATGGAGTTTCATCGCCAAGAGGCTCTTCATCATTTTCATGAGGCCGGAATGGATCTTTATTTATATCAAGTGATCTCACAACCATCGGAGTACTCAATGGATGTGCTTTATCCATATAAAATCGCTTTAAGATATTTTCGGTATAAGTTATTTGATGAACAAAAATTCCATCTTTCATATGCTCAATATGTAGACCAAGACAAAATTTTATCTTTCTAATATCTTTCATTTCAAACTCTTTATTCAAACAATCTACTACTTCTGGAAGCTCCACAGGAGTTCCAATGATATTTAGATCACCAACATATACATCGATTATAACAAATTCAGATCATGATCGTTTTATATAGACACAAGTACAAATTGGATCATTCTTCTTTCAGCAAGTACTCACTCAGGCGATTATACCACATCGTCCTGATTGTTTCAATCCATATAAGGATTTTTGAATCTTTATTGAACAAGTTTCCTGAAAACTTTTAAAGCTTCAGGCACTTTAAACCCTTTAGATATTTTCATATAAATTGTTGTCCAATGTGCCATACAAATAGGTTACGACAACATCCATCAGGCGCATATCAAGTTATTTATGGACTGCCAGATTTATAAGATACCTGAAGGTGATTGCATCCACCACAGGAGAATATGTCTCCATATAATTAATGACAGGCCTTTGCGAAAATTCTTGTGCCACAAGTCATGCTTTATAACTAACGACTTTATTTTTATCATTTCGTTTTCACACAAAAACCCATTTGTATCCCATTGGCTTTATTCCTTCAAGTGTTCGGACTATACGTCCGAATACTTCACGTATTTCAAGTGAAGTTAATTCTCCTGGATAGCATCTTTTCATTTTGGCCAATCATTCTCTATCTACTTTTATCAACAGATCTTGGTTCAAGATCATCATCTTGTTGCATTATTTCAACAGCAACATTACAAGCAAAAACATTATCGACAATAATATTATTTCGGTTTCACCTTTTCCTTTAGAGACATAACTTATTGAGATCTCTTCATTCTAATTATTTTCAAGTACCTGGACCTCCTCTGAGGTCTTATCATTTGTTATGTCTCGAGGCTCTTTTTGAGCAATTGCCTCCATTTTATGATCCCCTAGATCGTTTGCTCCTTTTGTCTTTCGAGGATTTTTATCTTTGGAACCGAATAGCCTACCACTTCTCAACCGTAGCTTAGACTTATTTGCATTTATAGATTGTCCAATCAGGACGTCAATTCGAATAGGAGCATTAGCAGCTGGAATATGTGACTTAGTCACCCTTGGTAGGTCAATGAAAGCATCTGGCAGTTGATTTGCAATATTTTGCAAATAAGTTATCTTTTGAACTTCGTGTTCACATTGATTTGTTCGAGGACCTAAATAAGATAGAGATAATGCATTCCAATCTTATAATGCATTTCAATCTATCACTTTTTTCAACTGCTTATTTTCTCCCCCTTATATTGGGTATACTGATTCATCAAAATGACAATCAGCAAATCTTGCCGTAAATGAATCTGCAGTCATAGTTTCAAATATTTTATAATAGAAGAAGATTACCCATAACATATACTACACATCCAAATATTCTAAGATGAGAAATATTTGGCTCCTGACCAAAAGCCAATTATAATGAAAAAACTTTATGATAACTTGTGGGCCTTGTCACGACCCAAAACCTGTAATAGGTCGTGATGGCGCCTAACGTCGCCGTTAGGCAAGCCCACACATGAACCTCTAATTTAATTATTTCCTTTTGACTTTTAAAAACAAAGTTTGCTTAAATGCCCTAAATATAAGTATGGATATTTTTTCCAAAAAAAAAAATATCAAGTGTGAATAATACATAAATCACGGTGATAATGATAATAAGTACACATTCATAAACACTATAAGCCTCCAAAACTCGGTGTCACAAGTACATGAGAAATCTAGAGAATATACAAAACTACAAAAACTACTGTCCGAAGTAAAAATAGACATAAACAATAAACAAGGTAGAGGGAGACTCCGGTGCTGCAGATCAAAGCAAGGCAAACAGCTCACCACTAAGTCTCCGTGGAAGTGTGTCTACGCGCCCGTGTGACCAATGAAAGTACCTGTTTCTGTACCTGCACATTCAGTGCAGAAGTGTAGCGTGAGAACGTAAAACAATGCATACCCAGTAAGTATCTAGTCAAACTTTGAAAAAGTAGTGACGAGGGATCGACTTGACACTTACTAGTGGTCAAACAGTAATAAAATACATAAGGTAGACATGAAGAGTGTACAACAAGTAGCAATGAATCAGATAAAACGTTAATAGTAAAATTCCAACATGGATCTATATCAAATCACTAAAATGTCATAACTGGTCTCGACGAGGCGAACTCAATTGTTACCAAAACCAAATCCAACCTCAAGTACTAAGCATGAGTCTGCCGAGGCGAACGGCCGATCCCATAGAAAAAGTGATACTCAGTACTGCTGACTCGAACGGCCCGATCCATAAGAATAGTGTTACCAGGCTGCCGAGGTGAAATGCCCAATTCCATAAGAGTAATTTACAACATTGCTGAGGCGAATGGCCTGATCCCACAAGAGTAGAGAAACTACCTCGCTCGCGGAAGTACATGCGAGTCGAGAAGACAAGGATCTATAGTTCATCAAATATTTCACAACTTTCCAAAGTAAGAGGCTCAATCAATATCTTTGTTCTAACCTCAATCTCAGTCATAAATTAAGGAAATCAATTATGCATGATAAATACAAGTAGCACAATTAAGGCATGATGTGAATCTAAGTCCACCTGGACATAACATAATATATATATAGCTACGCACGGACTCTCGTCGCCTCGTGCGTACATAGCTCCCCAAAATTAAGCAATAGACTTACCTTGCTTCAAAGTTCACTATCCGTCCCTTTAACCTCACTAGAACTCCTCAAACAGCGCCGAGCAACCCGAAACTAATCAAAAGTCATATAAACTAATCAATATATGTTCATAATTTAACTATTAAAATAATTTTCCAACCAAATTTGGAAAGTCCATAAAAGTGACCCCCGGGCCCACATGTCTGGATTCTAAAATATTTCGAAAGACAAACGTCACCCATGACCTTATGAACCTAAATATATATTTTATTCTAAATTCCATAACCAAATTAGTGGTCAAATCCCATTTTTATTTAAACCCTAGGTTCTCCACAAAATCCCGCAAATCTCCACAAATTTTTGTTTAATCTGTCCATAATCCATGTATTTAACTTAAAAATAGGTAGGATTTACTTATCTTGAGATGTAGATGAGAATCCCCCACAAATGTACTTTCAAATTCGCCCTAGACCAAGTGAAAAATGTGAGGAAATAGGCTAAGTCCTGAATTAAATGCACCCTCTTCTGCTAGCGATTATCACACTTGCGGTCTCTTAACCGCATCTATGGTCCCACAGGTGCGGTTCAAAGATCACATCGCGATCCCCCCTTAGCCTCCAGCCTCCAGCCTTCCGCTCCTACGGGTATTGATCTGCTTCTGCAGACTTTCTTCGCTTTTGCGATTCCGCTTCTGCGGTCTTAAGCCCATCGGTCCATTTCCGCTTCTGCAGAGCTCCAATCGCATCTGCAGCCCTCCCAAATCTTGCCCAAAATCTGCTTATGCAACCATGTGGCCGCTCCTGCAGTCCCGCACTACGGCCAAAACCACGCAGGTGCGATCATACCAGAAGCTTTAAGCTTAAGCAATTCCTTAAGTCCAAAACTCAATCTGATTTCGATCCGAATCGTACCCGATGCCCCGGAACCCATCCAACCATACCAACACATCCTAAAATATGATACGAACTTAGTCGAATACTCAAATCACATCAAACAATATCAAAATCATGAATCGCACTCAATTTAAGCCTAACAAAACCATTGAACTTCCAACTTCTAAAACCAATGTCAAATCATATCTAACCAACTGTGATTGACCTCAAAATTTGCAAACAAGTCATAAATCATGATACGAACCTATTTCAAGGCTTGAAATCCCAAACAGACATTGATAATACCAAAATCACTTCAAGTCAAACTTAGATTCTAAAACCTTCAAAATGCCAACTTTCAACAATAAGCTCCGAAACGCTCCCGGTCTACTCGAATCTCGTTCTGCGTATACTCCCAAATCCAAAATCATCATGCGAACCTATTGGAACCTTCAAATCCCAATTCCAAGGTCGTTTACTCAAAGCATTATCAAGTCAAACTTGGCCACCATAGGCCACTATTATGGAACTAAGTGTTTTGAATTCAACCCAAACCCCTCCAAAACCAAACCAACCATCATAAATAGGGGAATGAGAATCTATAAAGTAAAATGACCCGTCGGATCGTTACAGGCATAATTCGCACAAGAGCTGCTGCATGCAAAATAACATGAACCCATGCCGAGATGGAAAGAATTTTTCTCAAAAGAATTGGTCTAGAAATTAATTGGAGGCGTTTGATCAATGATTCCGCTAGATCATTTTGAGTATGAACATGAGCAACTGAATGCTCAATTATTATCTATAACGACCTGACGTCGTTTTGAGCTCTAGCGCGTCGTTCAACGGTTTGAGGCCTTGAGTAGCTTCATTTCAGGTATTATGACTTGTACATGTGGTCGGAATTGAATTTTGGGAAGTTCGGGATTGGGTTGGAATGAAAATTTTAATTTTAGAAGCTTTAAGTTAGAAGAATTGACTGAGGCGTGACTTTTGAGTAAATAACCTCGGAATCAGGATTTGAAGGTTCCAATAGGTTCGTATAATAATTTTGGACCTGGGCGTATGTTTGGGTCGAGAATTGGGTGACTTGGGAGTATCTTAGTGCTTATTACGGAAGGTTGGCATTTTGAAGGTTTAAGAATTTTCTAAGTTTGGGTTGAAGTGGATTTTGACGTTATCGATGTCCGTTTGGGATTCTAAGCCTGGGAATAGCTCCGTATGGTGGTTCTGATCTTGGGAGTGCATCCGGATGTGGATTTGGAGGTCCGTAGGTCGTTTCGGCGTCAATTGACAAAAGTTGGAAATTGGATGAGTTTGGGGAGTTTGACAGAGAGTGGACCTTTGATATCGGGGTCGGATTCCGATTCCAGAAGTGGGAGTAGGTCCTTTATGTCAATTATGACTTGTGTGTAAAATTTAAGGTCAATCGGACATGATTTGATTGGTTTCGACATTGGATGGGGAAGTTAGAAGTTCAATAGTTCATTAGGCTTGAATCACTAAGCAATTTGTAGATTTGATGTTGTTTGATGTGATTTGAGGCCTCAAGCAAGTTGGTGTCATGTTATGGGACTGGTTGGTATGATCGGACGGGGTCCCGGGGGCTTTCGGTGAGTTTCGGGATGGTTTTGAATCGATTCTCTTTGTTTTGTCACTGCTGTGCTGGTGTCTGATTTCCTCCTTCGCGAACGCGAAGGGTCTCATGCGTTCTTGAAGAGGACTTTTGGGGCTACTGGGAATTGGCCATTGCGAACGCGATGAAGGAGACGCGAATGCAAGGCAGAAGCCGGGAAGCCTATGTGAACGTGAGCTGGAGGCCACGAACGCGAAGAGGAAAGGAAAGCTGGGGACTGCCAGGCGTTAAGCCTTCGCGAACGGGGCTAGTGACCCGCGAAAGCGAGGGGTAGTGGTCACTAGGATTCGAGAACGCGATGAATCGTTCGCGAACGCGAAGAGTAATTTGGAGGCTGAGATTTTTGGCCTTCGCGAACGCGAAGAGGGCAAGCCTGGGTAGTCTTGTTTGTAAACAGGGTTTGGGTTCATATCACCCATTTTCTACACGGCTTGGGTGATTTTTGGAGCTCTTCAAGGGAGTATTTTCATCATCTAATGCAAGGTAAGTGACTCCCACATTATGTTAATGAAATATATGGATTATATATGGATTTACACATGAGAATTTGTAGAAATTTGAGATTTTGAAGGAAAACCTAGAAATTAGTATTTTTGAATTTTGACCACGAAATTGGACATGGAATTGGGAATAAATCATATATTTGAGTTCGTAGTGTTATGGGTAATGATTTTCTTCGAAAATATTCGAAATTCGGGCACGTGGGCCCGATGATTGAATTTGTATAGACTTTTTGAGCGGAGTTAGAAAATTATTTAAAATGATTAACTATGGATATTAGAATATATTTTGACTGGTTTGCACGTTGTTTGAATAGATTTGGATCGACGGGCTTTGATTTGAGGTATTAGAGAGGCTTTGGAGCCGGTTTTAGAACTTCGGAGCGAGGTAAGTCTCCTGTCTAATCCTGTGAGGGAGAAACTACCCCTAGGTGATGTAATTGTTGTGTGTTTCTTATTTCGGGGGCTACGTATGCACAACATGACGAGAGTACGTGCGTAGCTAGATTCATGTTATGTCCGGGTAAACTTAGGTTCACACCATGCTATAGCTGTACTACTTGAGTTGTCTCCTGCCTATTTAATTCCTTTATTTTACGTTGCGACTTGAGACGAGACTTGTGTATAGTGATAGAGTCGATATGGTAGAGATTCGACAGGCTTCATGATTAGCCGCGAAATAATTGTACTCCCCTTACGATTTTCTCCCGCGTTATGCGTTTTCATCGAAAGGTTTCCCTTAAAATTTATAACTCACACATCTATTCGTGAGTGGGGTTAAGGACCCGTTACAGCTTCTTATTCTAATGGGATCGGGCGGTTCGCCTCGACAGTATAATAGATACATCTATGGTTCATGCCGTTCGACCCTCAGCAGTGCGCTCATTATGATGGGATCGGGCCGTTCGCCACGGCAAGATTATGTATCACACTCTCATGGGAGCGGGCCGTTCGCCTCGACAATATAATAGATGTATCTATGGTTCGTGTTATTCGACCCGAGGCAGTGAATATATTATGACGGATCGGGCCGTATGCCTCAGCATTTTTATGAAATACTCTTATGAGATCGTGTGTAATAATTGGCAAGAAGCCAGCATATCTGTGAGTTTGTTCCTGATTGAACTGTGACGACCTATCCGGTAAGGTCCATTATATATATATATACTCCAATTGAGGAGGTAGTTACTAGCTGAGAGTCTGAATCATTGCTGAGAGGAGGACTGTACCATGTATTTACACTTGTTATTTCGTTTATCAATTCTGACTCCCTGTTTACTTTTATTGTCTCTGTCTTGTTGGACCACTATTACGTGTCGATGTCGACCCCTCGTCACTACTTCTCTGGGGTTAGGCTAGATACTTACTAGGTATGCGTTGATTTACGTACTCATACTACACTTGGTGCACTTTTTGTGTAGGTTCATATATATCCGGTGGTCTTTGGGCGTAGAGGCGCAGCTATTTCGGGGGATTTACCATGAGCTGCATCTCATTACGATCCGCAGCCTGCAGAGTCTCCATCAGAGTCATTTATATTTTTCCTGTCTAACTTGTACTCCAGACAGATGTTGTATTTTATTATATTTTCCTAGCTGATGCTCATGCACTCGTGATACTGAGTTTTGGGAGTTCCTACGGGTTGTTCACCCCTGTAGTTCGTGTAAATTCTATTTTCCGCTATTTTATTATTTAAAAATTATGATTTTCAGGTACTAGAATGAGTAATTAAATTGACTAATCACTGTTGGCTTTCCTGACGGCGGTTTTAGGCGCCTTCACGTTCTATTGTGAACTTTGGGTCGTGACATTATCCCAATTGATATACAATAATCATTAAAGGCATGGGACGTAAATTCACCAGCATTATCAAGAAGGAGTATCTTAATTGCATAATCTGAAAATTGTGCTCTTAATCTTATTAGTTGAGCCAGTAACCTTGCAAAGGCCAAAATTACGTGTTGATAACAAGCACACATGTGATCATCTTGTATATGCATCTATTAAAATCATATAATATCTGAATGGTCCATATGAAGGGTGTATGGGCCCACATATATCATCCTGTATACATTCGAAAAATGTAGGGAATCCAACCTCAACTTTAATTGCTGATTGGTCTAGTAATCAATTTTTCTTGAGAACATGTAGCACAAGAGAATTCTTTCGTTTGAAAAATCTTCTGGTTCTTTAATGAATGACCATATGAATTCTCAATTATTTTGCGCATCATATTATAATCGGGATAGCCCAACCGGTTATGCCAAATAATAAAATCATTAGTAAACTCATTGGCATATGATTCGACTATACTAATACTAGTGTAGTATAATCCGGAGGAAAATGCAGGAAGTTTTTCAAACACATACTACTTTTTCGCTTTTATTGTAGCAATATAAAGGTATTCAACCTTTCCTTCATTGGTGGTCTCAATATGATAGCCATTTTGAAGGATATCTTTGAACTCAACAAGTTTCTTTGAGACCTACTACAATATAATGCATCATTAGCAGCCAATATAGTTCCTTCGAGTAGTAATATAGCCGCTCTTACAGAGCCCTCAATTAATTTTATACTACCAGATATTATTATGATATTGGCTTCTTTCATAATTAAACAAGAGAAATTTCTCTTATATTTAATATGGTATGCGTTGTAGCACGATCCAGAACACATATTTCTTCTTTATTATTCATACGGCCAACTGAAAACTGAAAATTTCATATTCTTCGTAAAGAAAAAGAATACATCATAAGTAATATCGAAAAATTTAAGAACAAAAGAAACTATACTCAGGAAAGTAAATACTAACAATATAAAATATTTTATTCAAAATATGAACTTCATAAAATAAAAGAACAACTATTCTTATTATTTTGTCTAGTAATAAATCTTCAGTTATGATGCTCAAAAAAGTCTCCAGTTTCTAAATCAGTAATATCTGTAAGGCCTTCAAAAATATTATCTTTATAGGCAATGTTTGCTTCAACTTTATCATGATTATTTATATGGCTGCCCTTAACATCATTCTAAAAAGCCAAGTGACTCTCAACTTTATTTTATTTCCTATTTATAGAGGCTTAATCAAATTTGACAAAATATTCAAGCGTATGACAAATTCGTGTCCAATAATATTCATACCACATCGGTGGCAAATATTACCTTCGTCTTTTGGAGGATTATTCTGAGAACCCCTATTGTTCTCTTGTTTATAACGACCACCATCATGGCGATTATTTTTTCGTCCCTTGCCACGCCCACGTATATTCATAAGGCCACAATAATTATTTTATTTTCTTTTAGACTTTGGATCTATCGCTACCACATCCGCTTCTAGGTATGGAGCTGATCTAGTAGGGCAGCTTCATGATTTTTCATTAAAAGGACATTATGTTGTTCAGTCACCAAAAGGCATAAAATTAACTCAGAATATTTCTTAAAGCCCTTTTCACGGTACTGATGCTGTAACACCATATTTGAGGCATGAAAGTGGAAAGAGTCTTTTCCAACACGTCCTATCATTCATAGGTTCCCCAAATAATTTTAGTTGGAAAGTTATTCTATTTACAGCAGAATTATATTCACTTACGGTCTTATAATCTTGTAGCCACTCACGATGAGCTCTTGGCAATACCGTGGCTTTTAGGTGATCATATCGTTCCTTCAAACTAGTCCACAATTGAAATGGATCTTTCAAAGTTAAATATGATGGCGAAAGAAAATCATGGCTTTTGCCTTATCTTGACTTGATACTTCATCTCCTTCTTTAATAGTATCACCAAGACCTTTAGCGTCAAAGTGAGTTTCAACATCAAGTACCCTTTACAAATAGTTATTCCCAGAAATGTCAAGTGCCACAAAGTCCAACTTTGACAAATTCAACATAGTTGAAGCTATCGTACAAAATAAATGAATTAAAATGATAAGAATTATTGTCAATGTATACCATTTATAGTTACAGGGCAGTATACAACTCGTAAATTTAAGAGAACATGTGTTGTTACTTTGTTATGTATCATAGTAAATTAATTCATAATCTTTAATTATACTATATATACTAAATGCAATCGTATAATTAGTAACCTTAATAAGCTTAATTAGTAAAGTATAACTTATGTCGATTACTTAGCCTACTGTCACCTTTTATGTTTGCTCAGAAATTTTAACAATTGTAAACCATTGTAAGGTAAGTTAACACTAGATAAATATCCTCACCCATGTGCAAGTTTTATAAAATATAATGACACAATTTTCGAAATAGAAAATGAAAAAACTCAATATTTAATATCTTTTTTTTTGAATTATTTTGAAGTAAAAAGGGATAAAATCCTTGTCGATTCATTTCATTCGCTACTGGAGCCGAGCATTAATTCAAAAGCATATATAGTCATGGTTACATGGGAAAAAATTATCATCTTTATTCTAACTAATATGCTAACTTTTTACATTAAATATTTAACAGATGATTGCATACTTTATCTTTACCAAACACTAAACTAGGATCGTATAGAAATTAGTGGAACATATCATTCAAAATTGAAACTGGCACAAAGTCAAAGTTAATAGCCTTCTACCGTATAGCTTATTTATGTTAAAACGTTGCTAAGAATAAAACTGTAAATACATACCGGATGAAGACATAGACTCAACTTCAAAAGACGGGAATGAAATTAGAGCCTCGTGGAGCACGCAAAGTAACTATGATTTGAGCAACTCGTGTTGATAACCTGTTAAGAAATGAGGGTAAAATAGAATAATATGGTAATCGAGACAAAATATATATGAGAATAATATAGAAGTTATCTTATTCAAGTGTGTTTCTTGTATGTTCTTTCATGGGCAAAAAATATCCTATTTATAGCATACAACAGATACATCTATTCAAATGATACATTGAGTAGAATGTATGAATGGATTAAATGATCATTCATATACATTCACTTCATTTATAACAATCTCTAATATTTTCTTGTTTATTATTTGTATCTACTATTTAGGAAGCGTGGCATAGGCAAACATCTTTCCCCGGAAATTACCCTTCAAACGGGTTGGGCTTTTTTTTAATTAAAATTGGGTGAGTTTGAATATCTTTTATTTATAAGTAATAGACGTGGCAACCGTGGAGGGGCCACATGGCTATTGTGAAGATTCAATTTTTCAGGGATTGTTCCATTAGTTTGAGGGGTACTTTTGTTAAGAGTATTTATAAAACAAAAAGTTAGCGGAAAGTATTTATGAACTACTTTTGGCCCTTTTCCGTAGTTAAAGATAATGTAAAAATTGCTTAATTTAAGAGTTCTTTTGTTTTGTCAATTTATCTTAATAGGCGTTTGGATATAAAATTATAATTTTTTAAAAAGTAGTATAAAATAATATTTTGACATGCATATCACTTGAAAAAAGTTGCAATTTTTTGAGTGGAGAAAAAAGTTTTTCTGAATTTTTTTAAAAAGTGGTCAAAATCTTTTTTTGGTTTTTGAAAAGCTCATTTTCGAAAAATCTCCAAAAACTTGCAAAATTTCATGGACAAACACATTTTTGAAAAAGTTTCTGAAAAAAAAAGAATCTATGGACAAACGGGTCCCTAATTAGTTACTCCTATACTTGGACTGCATAACTTTAGGGATAATAGCAAATAGGGTAAAAATCATTTTTACACCTCAACTTTGCTTTAAAAATCAAACTCCTCTCTCAATATTAAACAATAGTCATTCTCCACCCTTTTATGTCCATTGACTTTTTTACTACCTATTTTTACCCTTACATATCAACCGTTGTCTCTTTTTTTTTTTTTTTTTTTTTTTTTTTTTTTTTTACTTTTTTAAAATCATGATATTTTTATTTCATTTTTTAAAATTTATATAACAAAAGAAAAATAATCCTGAGACGAAAAAAAGAAGAGTGAGAAATAGTAATTAAGTAATATGTTCTATAGTGAAATAAATAGGCAGAATAAAAATAAGTTAATTTTACTTATAGTAATCAAAGCTCTAATATATATTTATAAAGTGAAAATAAAAGGGAGTAAAAACTCTATAAATAATGCAAGTAATACAATGATAACGAATAATATTAGAGCTAAATTTATAATAGAATTCTATATAGATAAATGAGTTTTAGTCACCATTAATGAAGCAAAAATAGAAATAAATTTTATAACAAAATTCTAAAAGATTATCTATTTATATTGTAAATTTTTTATATTATAATTTAAATATTATTTTATTAATGACGATCAAAAATTATTTAACTATATAGATGATATAGAATAAGAGAAAGCGCACTTAAATATATGTGTATGTACACACTCATATATACATACTTAATACATGTAATATTTAAATAACAATCATAAAAAAAGTTGCGTCAAATTTTGTAATAAAATTATTAAAAGAATAGTTTACTTATAATATTAATAAACTTAAGTGAAAATCTATACTAAGATAGAAAATTATTTAAACTACAGGTAAAATGTATAGGTTAAAAAATAAAATATAATTCTATATAATATTAAAATGTATTATATAGATGGAGAATTAAAAATGTCAATGACAAAATTGATATTGCATAGAATAAAAGGGAGAGAATGACTATTGTTCAAAGTAAAGGGGGAGTTTGACTTTTAAAATAAAGTTGGAGGGTGTAAATGAGACAGAGCAAATGTTGGATTAAGTTGGACAGTGATTTTTAAACACATATACATCCAATCAAATATTGTATTACTCATTTCATTTCATTATAAAGTTTGGAATTATGTTAGCTAATATCGATCTGCACTCTATATAAAAAATATTGGTATTACTTTATCCCCCATCTACATTATGTGTAGGATAATAATACCAAAATTAGCTATTCTTGTATACTATCTAAGAAAATTGGAAATAAAAACTTCTCCAAGTTTATTCAATTTCACACCAATTACGTATTAAGGATTATATATACTTATATAATATATTCCATATTAATTCAATGAATCAAATTATTAATTCCAGTTTTAAAATTTCAAAAAAAATATAATTTTTGCATAATTTTTGACCGTAAGAAACAGAAAGCAAACCAAATGACCCTTAATAGAACAAACGCAAGCCAACTGTTTCAAGTCAACTTTTATAATCAAATGCTTGAGATAAGATGCAAAACTTTTCTCTAATCTTTTATTTATTAATTAATTAGAACAAACATAAAGAAAGAATTATACTAAATCGTGACAGTATAGTAGGTATCTTATCTTTCGTTCATTTTGTATACGGTCGAAGTCGGGCCCAACTGTATATGGTCGAAATCTGGCTCAACTCTATATAGTCAACATTGAGATTGACTATTACACGACAGGTCGGGTTCGGAATGCGTAGGGTCGAAGATCGACCCCGAGTTTCATCGAAGCGGAACACGAGGCCAGAATGTCCAACCTCGAGAACACCGAGCCCGTGATCCGAAATCGATCCTGACTTCGAAAATGCCCGAGGGAAAATTACCGAACCTAAATAACGGAAAGCCAGAATATCCTTAATGAGACGAATATTGCGGCGGAAATCTCGGCACAAATCAATGGAACCGCTTAATTAGCAAATCAGAAGATTTTTTACCTTATATGGAGTTGCACCAAATGTAGGATCCCCCTACTATATAAAGGGGGGGTTTAATTATTTGTTGGGGGACTTTTCCAATCATCGATAAAGACACTTGTAGATTGTTCTCTTGAATCATTTATATCATTAACTTATTCCAATTTCTATTATAATCAATCCCTGCACAAGAAGGATCAACCAACGATCAACAGTGTCTAGCTTGGGTGGTTTGCATTCTTTTCATTTATTACTTAATTTTAACTTTCATTCTATTATTCGTCATTTGTATCAAATTAGGCCACGTATCCTTAAAACTACGTATAAATTCAATTGTTATTCGATTTTTAAGGTTAACAGTTTGTCGCCCACCGTGAGGCTAAGGATAATAGTGGATACTTGATATAAATTTCCATAACATACATTGCTTCACACTTGCTCTTTGAAGTGTCTTTGATTCCAGGCTATAATATAGAAATGTCAAACTCTCAATCGGCACCTCTGCACGTTGATAACGAGTTCGATCATCGAGGCGAAAATAATAACGTAGCGCCCGGTGATGAAATTCCGATCGATGCTAATTCACATGTGGCGGTCGATGCAGATCAGCCTACTGACCCCCCCCCCTCAAATAGCGTTCATAGGGGAGTCCAATCAGTAAAGCAAAATCCCCAAAAGGTTGAAAGGGCCGGGATCAGCCTTCGGATAATCTTTAAAATGTTACAAGCCCATAGGCGGTGATAGTTCAGTTACAAAATCGAAGCCAAATTTCGAATAGGGTTGAGCCTGGACCCTCCAGAAAAATTACCCGCAAGGATGGATCGGTCGTAAGAAGGTCGAATGAGTGTGAATTGGGGGCAAACCCCAGAATTATGAAGATGCTCGAAGAACTGACTAAACGAATAAAATATGGGGAGAAGAAAATTGAGGCAAATGACAAAAAGGTGAAAACCTACAACTCCAAGGTAAATTAAATCCCAGGGGCACCCCCGGTGTTAAAAGGCCTAGATTCCAATAAGTTCGTGGAAAAACCTTTTCCACCAAGCGCGGCTCCGAAACCGATACCCAAAAAATTCCGTATGCCAGAAATCCCCAAATATAACGGAACGACCGACCCGAACGAGCATGTAACCACATATACATCTGCTATCAAATGGAACGTCCTAGAGGATGATGAGATTGAATCCGTTCTGTTGAAAAAACTTGGGGAGACCCTGTCGAAGGGAGCCATGACATGGTATCACAACTTACCCCTAATTCTATTGACTCATTTGCTATGCTTGCAGATTCTTTTGTGAAGGAACACGCAGGTGCCATCAAGGTCAAAATGCGAAAATCGGACCTTTCTAAAGTCAGGCAGAAGGATAACGAGATGCTCTGAGAGTTCGTGTCCCGGTTTCAAATGGAATGGATGGATCTGCCACCGGTCACTAACGATTGGGGTGTTCAAGCTTTCACTCAAGGACTCAATGTTCGAAGCTCAGCGGCTTCGCAGCAACTAAAACATAACTTAATAGAATACCTTGCCGTCACATAAGCTGACATACATAACCGGTACCATTCAAAAATCAGAGTCGAAGACGATCAGCTCGGAGCCCCTTCGGGATCCATTTACCCCGTTAGAGCTTATGACAAGAATCAGAAGGGAAATTTATCACGAACCAAGATCAAATAGAGATCGACATCAGCCATATCACGGGGACAGAAAAATCGGTGTATCCGGGCAAAACTCTCTAAGACATGAAAGGAGAAATGACTGAGGTCAGAATAGCCCGGGGGTC
>MCJB01008556.1:188234-225362 GCA_002018475.1 Nicotiana obtusifolia | reverse complement strand
GGGGGGGGGGGGGAGGGCTCATGACCAAAATCAACTTCGAAAGGCCTATCGGGCATAAAGAAGCACCTCGGTTATCGGAGTACAACTTTAATGTCGATGCTGCCGCTATTGTATCGGCTATCGGTCACATCAAAGATACTAAATGGCCTCGACTATTGCAATCCGATCCGGTCCAAAGGGATCCTAATCAAATATGCAAATATCACGGCACTCACAGTCATAAAACGGAAGATTTTCGGCAATTGAGAGAAGAAGTAGCCCGGCTACTCAGTAATGGACATCTTCGAGAATTCTTGAATGACCGAGCAAAAAATCACTTCAGAAACAGGAACCCTGACAAACAGACAGGCCAGGAAGAACCTCAACATATAATCAACATGATTATCGGTGGAGTTGATACCCCTCAAGGGCCAATGTTGAAACGTACCAAAATATCCATTACTAGGGAAAAGCGCACTCGGGATTACACGCCAGAGGGAACTTTATCTTTTAACGACGAGGATGGAGAAGGAATTGTACAACCCCACAATGACGCACTTGTAATATCTGTACTCATACATAAAGTTAGAGTAAAACGTGTGTTAATCGATCCAGGTAGCTCGGCCAATATAATTCGATCGTGGGTCGTGGAGCAACTCGGCCTGTTAGACCGGATCGTTCCTACAGTCCGAGTACTTAACAGGTTTAATATGGCATATGAGACCACCAAGGGTGAGATAACGTTGCCAATAAATACTGCTGGAGCCATTCGAGAAACAAAGTTCTGTGTGATCGGAGGGGACATGAGATACAATGCTCTGTTCGGGAGGCCACGGATCCATGACATGAGGGCGGTGCCTTCGACATTGCACCAGGCGTTGAAATTTATGACGCCCGACAAAGTTAAAACATTTTACGGGGAGCAACCAGCCGCGAAAGAAATGTTTGCGGTGGAAGAAGTGACGCCAACACCAACGGTTCCAAACCAAGAGATCTAGAGCAAGACAAAATAGCAATCACAGATACCATCTTAGGAAAATGTGGATAAACAAGTATATATCAGGGATGATGATGATGGGATTCCCAGATCTTTTATCACCCCCGATAATTATGATGCCACTAAATCGACTGTCAAGGAACTGGAACAAGTTACACTGCGAGAAGACTTGCCCGAACGAAAGGTATACCTGGGCTCGGGGTTGAGCTCTGAGCTTAGGACAAAACTTATTCGATTCCTAACAACTAACGAAGACTGCTTCGCTTGGTCCCACCTTGATATATCAGGTATACCATCGGAGATAACCACTCACAAGCTAAGCCTGGATCCGAAGTTCCATCCGGTCAAATAAAAAAGGAGGCCTCAGTCCGAAGTCAAACATGTATTCATCAAGGATGAGGTGACTAAACTTCTAAAGATAGGGTCTATTCGGGAGGTTAAATACCTGGATTGGTTGGCAAACGTAGTGGTAGTCCCTAAGAAAGGGAATAAATTATGAATGTGTGTAGATTATAAAGACTTGAATAAAGCATGTCCAAAAGATTCCTTTTCCCTTACCCAATATCGACCGCATAATCGATGCTACTGCCGGCCACGAGATCCTTAGTTTTCTCGATGCATACTCCAACTATAACCAAATACAGATGGACCCAGGTGATCAGGAAAAAACTTCCTTCATCACTAAATATGGCACTTAATGTTACAATGTAATGTCATTTGGGTTAAAAAATGTTGGTGCAACATACCAACGCTTAGTAAACCGAATGCTCGTGAAACAACTAGGAAAGAAAATAGAGGTTTATATTGACGACATGTTAGTTAAATCCATGTGAGCAGAGGACCATTTAAGCCATTGCAGGAAACATTCAGTGTATTGAAGCAGTACAACATAAAGTTGAACCTGGAAAAGTGCGCATTTGGTGTGGGTTCGGGTAAGTTCCTCGGATCATGGTCTCGAATCGGGGAATCGAGATCAACCCTAAAAAGATCAAGGCTATCGAGGATATCACGGTCGTAGATAATGTGAAAGTCGTGCAAAAGTTGACCGGACGGATAGCCGCTCTAGGGCAATTTATTTCGAGGTCGTCCGATAAAAGCTACTGGTTCTTCGCTTTATTCAAAAAGAACAACTTTTCATGGACTCCGGAATGCCAGCAGGCTTTGGAAGAACTCAAAAGCTATTATCGAGCCCGCCGTTGCTTCATACACCAAAGGCGGTCGAACAACTATACCTTTACCTGGCAGTCTCAGAGATAGCGGTAAGCAGAGTACTAGTCCGGGAAGAACAAGGTACACAATTTCCGATTTATTATGTCAGCAGAACCTTAGGCGAAGCCGAGACTAGGTACCCTCACTTAGAAAAACTGTCACTCGCTTTGTTAAGCGCTTCTACGAAACTGAAACCATATTTCCAATGTCATCCCATTTGCGTCGTAACAACTTACCCATTAAGAAATGTGATGCATAAGCCCGAGCTCTCGGGTTGATTGGCCAAATGGGCCATAGAAATAAGTGGGTACGACATTGAATATCGACCTCGAACCACCAATAAATCCCAGGTGTTGGCAGACTTTGTGGCCAATTTCACACCAATCCTAATACCCGAGGTCGAAAAAAAGTTGTTAGCTGACTGAGGAACTTCTTCGGGAATATGGACCCTTTTCACAGACGGTGCCTCGAACGCAAAGGGATCCAGACTTGGCATCATATTGAAGCCACCAACTGGTAATATAATTAGACAATCTATTAAGACTGTAAAACTGACTAACAACGAAGTAGAATATGAAGCCATGATTGCAGGCCTAGAACTAGCCAGGAGCTTGGGAGCAGAAGTGCTCGAAGCCAAGTGCGACTCCCTTCTTGTGGTAAATCAAGTCAATGGAACGTTCGAGGTCGGAGAGGAGCAGATGCAGAGATACTTAGACAAACTTCAAGTGAAGTTGCATCGGTTCAAGTAATGGACCTTACAACATATAACTCGGGATCAAAACAGCGAGACCGACGCCCTCGTCAGCTTGGGGTCGTCGATCGAAGACAACGAGTTTGACTCGGGAAAGGTCGTGCAGATCATGAGGTTAGTAGTGGAAGAAGGCCACGCTGAGATCAACTCGACGAGCCTAACTTGGGATTGGAGTATCTCAGCTCTGGTAAACTACCCTCGGATCCAAAAGAGTCGAGGGCCCTACGTACCAAGGCGGCCCGATTCAGCTTGTCCGAAGATGGAACCTTGTTCAGAAGAACATTTGACGGCCCACTCGTGATATGTCTGGGACCGGGTGACAATGAGTAAATTTTAAGGGAAATCCATGAAGGTACTTGTGGGAACCATTCAGGCGCCGAGTCATTAATTCGGAAAATAATCAGAGCCGGTTATTATTGGGTCGATATGGAAAAAGACTCAAAGGAGTTCATTTGAAAATATGACGAATGCCAAAGGCACGCCCCGATGAGCAAAGGATTGAGAGGTATTATAACAGAAGGACCAACCTTCGATACTTCAACGTCGGGGACTTAGTACTAAGAAAGGTTACACCAAACATACGGAGTCCGAACGAGGGGAAGCTGGGACCAAATTGGGAAGGATCTTATTGTATCATTAAAATCACCGGGAAGAGATCCTACAAGTTCGAAACAGTGGATGGTAAACAACTACCAAGCAACTGGAATATAAGTCAGTTGAAGCGATATTACTGCTAAGGTACGACCCTGTTCTTTCTTCTTCTTCTTTTTGCACTATGAACTAACACTTGCAGGTATCAAACAAGGGGCCATACGAGATATTAGGTCTGAAAGCACGTGTTGCACTCTTTTTTCCTTGAACCGGTTTTGTCCTAAAATGGGTTTTACGGCTAGGTTTTTAATGAGGCAACTAGTAAATTGTGTTAACTTATATTCGAAGGCCGATAGCAAATCGATGACAACAGTATTCGAGGCCTATCTTCAATCGATCCCGAATACAGGGGGGCCACTTTAGCTTGGAAAGATATTTTAGGATTGAAGGGTCGAAGATCAATAAGATTCAATTTAAGGGCCAAACGGTCAAATGAACCGTGCTCAAATAGATTGATCGAACCCTAAAATAAGTTGTACACATACATTACTATTATGAATAAGAATAAAGAGAAGTCTCTTGTATACAAACGTCCTGCTTCCGATCAAACGAGCCCAAGGGCCACTTTAACTTGAGTTAGAATAATAACTCTCTCACTCGGGGACTACCGTCCGAAAAACAAATGTATTCGAGGGGACATAAGACCTATTAGGTAACCCCCGAACTTTAAAGGCTAAGGCCGTTTCGAGTTAGCAGAACTCGGGGGGATATAAGACCTATTAGGTGACCCCTGAACTTTAAAGGCTAAGGCCATTTCGAGTTAATAGAACTCGAGGGGATATAAGACCTATTAGGCAACCCCCGGACTTTAAAGGCTAAGGCCGTTTCGAGTTAACAGAACTCGAGGGGATATAAGACCTATTAGGAAACCCCTGAACTTTAAAGGCTAAGGCCGTTTCGAGCTAACAGAACTCGAGGGGATATAAGACCTGTTAGGAAACCCCCGAACTTTAAAGGCTAAGGCCGTTTCGAGTTAACAAAACTCGAGGGGATATAAGACCTGTTAAGCAACCCCCGAACTTTAAAGGCTAAGGCCATTTCGAGTTAACAGAACTCGAGAGGACGTAAGACCTATTAGGCAACCCCCCAAACTAAATGGCCAAGACCATACCGGGTTAACAAAATTTGAGGGCACATCGCTTATTTGGAAATGCCCGAATCAGAAGGCTAAGACCACTCCGAGTTAATAGTACTCGAGGCCTAAGGCATTTCAAAAGTCGTAAAAATAAAGCTTTACATATATGTATCAAAAATCCCTTTACAGAAATCGAACAATCTCGATACACAATATTAAACACGGAAAAGATAAAACTCGGTCAGGAGCGACTTGGTCTCAGTTGGATCCCACCTCGACATCACGAATTTCAAGGTCTTCTCATTCTTTAGACCTGACTGAATCCTCGGAATCATCCTCCTCTGGAAAGGCTAGTTTTCTGGCCTTGGCTTCAGCTATCTTGGCATCTTCGATCTCCGCCAATAAATCAAAGCCTCGAGTGTGAATTTCTTCAAGGGCAAGCCTGCGAGATTGCCACCTCATATGGTCAACCATATTCCTTGATTAGTCTTGAGCAGATTCAGCATCGACCTTATATTGAGCCACCAGTTCATCAGCTTCGGCTTTGATCACGGCAACTTCCGACTTAGCCATTTTTAGCTCTTTAGCCATATTATCTCGATCTGAGATAACCGTACTGATCCGAGATTGAAGCTCCTCTGTACTCTTGGTTTGAGCCTCAGCTTTCTCCTTTGCCTCTCTAAGCTGAGCCTCTGCTGAAGCTAACTGTGCCCGAGATGTCTCTTTTTCCAAGGCCAGTTGATCCATCCTGCTCCTCCACTCGTCGGCATCAGCTTTAACCACATTCATTTCAGCTCGAAGCTGATCAATCCGATCAAGTTTTTGTCCTACTTGCTCGACCAAGCCAGCATTATCCTTTTGGGTAAGCTCCAGTTCGACACAGAGGTTCTTTACCTCCCCTTTGAGCCGTTCATGGCGTTTCGACTCTTCCCGGAATTGGAGAAAAGCTTCATGGTGAAGTATCGGGGCCTGCAAGCATAAAGGAAGATGTTATGATTACTTAAAATTTTAAAGTACATAACAAAGGGCATCGAATAAAGATTATCGGAAGTTACCCGATTCAGCGCCTGTTGAGCTTCGTTGAACAGGCAGCGGGCATCCACCTCATTCATTTTTTCCAGATCTTCCTCAGTTACCAAGCACCGAAGATAACTGGCCACCCCGACGGGGGCAGAAAGAACCCGGGCATCCTCGGGAATGGTAAAAGATATGGAGCATTTTTTATCAGGGTAAGCGCTCGGTGCGGGAAACTGATCGACCAATTTTGGAATAAAGGAAATCCTGCTTGTATCGGAGGATGAGCTCTTCCTCGGTACCTCTAAATTACCGAGCCCAAGAACATCTTTCGTGGCCGTCGAATCCACACCATTGAAAAAACCACGGAAAGGGTCTTTCGATCTTTGATCTCCGTCCAGGGAACGTTCTTTTGCTATTTGAGCCTCGTTGAACATTGATTCCGAGAAAGAGGGCTAATCAACCATCTTAATCGGACCCAATACTCCCAGCGGTTCTCTCCTCGTATCTAGGGAAGCCTCAGTTCTTGTCTCCATCTCGGATTCCCCAACTCGACGAAGATCCGCTTCACTAACCCCTGGTTCGGAGGCCCCTTGCCCTTCAGACTGTGGCGGCACACTAGCCACAAGGTCAAAATCCTCTTCTTCCTCCTCATACTCATCCCTCAATTGAAGCGAGTCCGAAGATAATACTCGATCACTAACACTCCCCTTGGGCTTACGAGCCAATCTTTTCCTTGGTCTCTTCTTCTCGAGGATTGGGGAACTTGGGGCCTTTTTTCTTTTCTTCTTTTTATCCTGCTTCGAAACAGGGGGCTCGCTGGTAGCATCTTCGCCCACGGGTGGAGGTCTCATTTCAACATCTTTTAATAAACCTGCAAAAGAAAGGCAAAACAAGTTAGAAATCGATAGCATAAAGAATTAAGCTCGAATGTAACTTACCTCACCATGAAGTCGGGCCTCTCACCGGCCTTAGTCTACGAGCCTCCCGCTTCGGTACCATCTCCTCGAAAGCTCGCGCCATGCACGCTCGGAAATATGGTTTTTGGGATAGGATTTCTTTGACCCACTCTTTGAGATGAGGAATTGCATCCGGCATCCGAGAAACAGCTGCACCATAGAAAATTGATAAGAGGAAGGGCGAAAGGGAGAACGGTAAACAAATTTTTTAAAAAAAGCAAGGTTATACTTACGTTTCATATTCCATTTCGCAGGGAATGACATATCTTTGGCCGGGATTAGATCCAATATTTTCACTCGAACAAATCGACCCAACCAACCTCGATCCCGATCCTCATCAATACTTGAGAACGAGGCTTTGCTTGCCCGACGAGCAAGTTTTATCAACCCCCTGTCGGGGACTATACAAATGCATGAGATGATCGACGGTGAAAGGATACCCCTCGATCTTGCTTACAAAAAAACGGAGAAGGATAACTATCCTCTAGAAAGAAGGATGAATTTGGCCCAGGGCCACCTCGTACCTTTTACAAAAGGCAATAATGACCGGGTCCAAAGGGCTCAACGTGAAGGGATAAGTGTAAACACTTAAAAAACCCTCCACGTGGGTAGTAATTGATTCACACTTGCCGACCCAGTTACAGTCTTCCTTGACTTTATCAACAACGTTGTCAGTGATTGAATAGATGTATCTCATGACCGGTTCGCATCGGCCCGGTATTGAGGAAGTTTTTTCAACCTTGAAATCGGCTCCGATTGAGCACCCCGTTGGTATAAACCCCTTTTGAGGGGGTTCCGATATAGATTCCTCGGTGACGACAGTCAAAACGTTCTCAGTAAGTTGAGAAGAAGAGGGAGTTTGTCTTTGAGGAACGGATTTCGAAGTCTTTGTCATTATTTTGAATATAGGAAGAAATAAAAAGATACTGATACGAAGAAAATATAATCCGTAGATAGCTTGTGAAATATTTTCAGAAAACCAGAACGCAGGAGGTCTTGAAGATAAGAATAATAAAGTTTTTATAAAAGAGCATAAACGTTTGAATATGAAGAACGAATAAGGGTATTTATAGTCTTTCAAAACGGCGGGTCGCATCCCAAAGCGGCAGAACATCAAGTAACACACGTTTGATGCTTTAAAGGGCTTTTTTGATGGGATGTTTTCAATTTTCGTATCGCATACGTCATAAGTCTATCGTCACTTGTTAAAATGAGAATCGGAAGCCCGTATGGTGAAAATCTGAGGCTCATATCGTTTCGCGTCGTTACTCTCCAAAAAACGAGGGGACTATCTGTATACGGTCGAAGTCGGGCTCAACTGTATATGGTCGAAATCGGGCTCGACTCTATATGGTCAACATCGAGATCGACTATTACACGACAGGTCGGGTTCGGAATGCGTAGGGTTGAAGATCGACCCCGGAGTTTCATCGAAGCGGAACACGAGGCCAGAATGTCCAACCTCGAGAACAGAGAGCCCGTGATCCGAAATTGATCTTGACTTCGAAAATGCCCGAGGGAAGATCACCGAACCTAAATAACGGAAAGCCAGAATATCCGTAATGAGACGAACATTGCGGCGGAAATCTCGGCACAAATCAATGGAACCGCTTAATTAGTAAATCAGAAGATTTTTTACCTTATATGGAGTTGCACCAAATGTAGGATCCCCCTACTATATAAAGGGGGAGGGGGTTTAATTATTTGTAGGGGGAATTTTCCAATCATCGATAAAGACAGTTGTAGATTGTTCTCTTGAATCATTTATATCATTAACTTGTTCCAATTTCTATTATAATCAATCCCTGCACAAGAAGGATCAATCAACGATCAACATTGTCTAGCTTGGGTGGTTTGCATTCTTTTCATTTATTACTTAATTTTAACTTTCATTGTATTATTCGTCATTTGTATCAAATTAGGCCACATATCCTTAAAACCACGTATAAATTCAATTGTTATCCGATCTTTAAGGTAAACACATTTCTTTCACTTTCTAGCTTTAGATTGAAATATAATGATGTAGAAAACTTTTGACTAATTAATAAAGGCCAAAGTCGATGTGTTGCTAAATAAATAAAGAGAAATTATCATTTTATGCCCATTAAGTCCAAAGTATTTATCCTTTAATGCACAAGCTCAAAAGATTTATTTTTTCTATCTATGTAGCCCAAACTATTTACTCGGCCCACCCAAGAGGATTCCCATCATTTAATTTGTCTCATTTAATTTGTATGAAGACCGAATTTTCACCCAGTCGTCCCTTCGCTTTTCAAAAACCCCATAACCAACAATGAAAAATTCATCAACAGTTCCACACTTAACCATTCCTTTGACGTGAGAATTTTTTTCAGAATCCGTTTTTATCTTATTCTAATAGCAGTTTCTAGGCGAAATTTTTAGATTTCAAAGTACATCTTGAGAAAGCGGGTTTTAAAAATTATAGACACTTGTGGGTTTGTTTGTACTTTGTTAATCGATGTCTGTGGGTTGTTGTAATTCATTATGGGTCAGAAGCATGTTGCACATAGATAGTGGCGCCGTATGGAAAATCATTCTTCAAACCAAGTAGGGGCTGAATCGGTTGCATCAGTGGTTAGCCTTAAATCGAGTAGTAGTTGTATCGAAAATAAAAGTGAAAATGTAGAACCCATGGGCGTTGATTTTGAATTAGAGGGAAGAAAAGCTAAAAATATTGATGATTCTTCTTTAGCGAGAACTCCCCGCCAATCAGTACCCGAAACAAATTATGAATTAGTTATAACAGGTGATGCAGTGGATGATAAGGGAAAAAACTAAAGTCGTTGAGGATTCTGAATTAGGGGGAAGTCGAATTGAATCAGTGCCCATAATAGAGCCTGAACTAGTCGATGATGATTTTAGTGACGACTCTCAAATAAAGAAGAGAAAAGTTGGTGTACCACCCAAGAAGGTAATTTTCTTAAAACTAGGTTTTATGCTTTTGAACATGTAGTACATTTTTATTTTCCATTTTTCTGTATGCATTTGTATTGTATAATAGTTTTTATAGTTATGGGCTGTTGCGGGAACGACCCCATTCAACTGCATACTCTGTTGATATAGCTATATACTATATTGGTATCATATGTTAGTTGGAACCTCAATTGCAAAAACGACCCCATACAACTATATGCCCTATTGGTATAGCTATATACTGTATTGTTATCGTATGTTAGTTGGAAATTGGTTGTATTAGCTGCATTTAATTGGTACACTATTTAATTTTTCTTTAGTAATAGCAGTATAGTACAATATCTTGAATTTTTTATTTATGGACATGTGGTGCATTGTTTGATTTCCCTTTATGCATGTGTATTGGTAATCATATAGTTGATTTTTTCTTTATGCATTTGTTTTATATAATAGTAGTATAGTAAAATATCTTGAAATACTTTATTATATTAATACATGGTACATTCTTTTTGATTTTTCTCTTTATGAATGTGTATTATGTAATAGTAGTATAACCAGTAGTATTGTATACCCTGTTGGTATAATTATATGTCATACTGGTATCATATGGCGGTTGAAAATTTTTGGTTGTTTTTGCTGCATTTTCCAATGAATTCTACTCTGAAACTATTTATATGAACATGTTTTGCCGATGGACATAGATTACAAACTAAAGATAGACCAGGATACCAACTACAACATCATTCGTGAGTTGAAAGAGAAGTTAATAGAAAAGCAACTTCAGATATTTAGGAAAATATGCTTTGGGTAGTTTTTGGATCTGCCACCAGTCATTATGTAGATTCGAGTTATGCACCATTTACTTACTAGGAAAGTACATCATGAGGTGAAAGATGAAATACGGTTAGTGGTGAGCGGTTCTAGGTTGTGTTTCGATTTGGGTGAATTTTCACTCATTACTGGGTCGAAATGTAAGGGTGATACAAGTGCAGAGAGACCATCAAACAATAGGTTGATTTCAAAATAATTTGGGACTTCAGCTGTGACATGGACCCAACTAATAGACTGTATTATGAAGAAGAAATGGGAGTAAGATGATGATGCGCTGAAGATAGCAGTTCTTTATTTTGTGAACACCATCTTACTTTCTATAGTCAAAATAAAGATTATTTTACGGTCTTACATTGACTTGGTTGATTGCGATGATTTTAAAAATTATACTTGGGTATAGTTGTTTATAACGCTACACCCGTATCATTTCAACAAGTTTCAAGATAAGTCTTCTTTTTATAGACTCGGTGGCTTTTCATTGGTTTTACATAGTTGGTTGTATGAATGTTGCCCAACTTTGGATGCTCGCTTTTGCTGATCATATTGGAACCAAATTTTCACGAACTCTAAATTGGGTAGTCAAAGAGCATATACTGAATGAGCAAGTTGCTTTGCATATATTTAGCTTGCAACACGAACATGTATTTTTTTCATATTTTTATTACAACTTTTAATATATTGGTATAATTGTATAGTCACAAGTAGTTGTAGCAATATCCCAGAGCAGCTAAGAACATCACCCCAGCTGATGTTGAGAAGGAACTGTTTGATGTGGCTGGTCTAAATTTTGAAATATTGAAGATGATTGCACGAACAGTTAGCCTGATAGTTTTAGATTTTTGGCACTCAACTGCCAAAGACACAAAGTATACATCAAAGTATTGGAGGTGATTCTAGACCAAGCAATGCTTAGGTAATGAAGGAGTTAGAATTTTTAAAGTTTTTTGTAGAGACCAAGTTTGCAGAGATGCTTGCAGCTATTGGTTGGCAGTCAATAAAACCAGAGAAAAATTTAGCGGTATTATTCTTTTATATAGTACTAGTCTCTAGACACGTGCAATGCAACGTGTTCCCCATATCAAAGAGTACTAAATTTTTAGGTAATAAAAGTTATAAATTAACTAAGCATAAGAAGTTAAAGTATGTCATGAATATAATTCGATTTCAGAGGCTTAATATTTGATTATGGAACCTGCAATTAACAATTATATAAAGTTAGTCAAATGTATTTTCAATTATTATAATTTTATTTTATGAGTTGCAAATATATTAATTGGTCTTTTTGTGTATGTTTCTTTCTACCATTTTAGTTAATCTATCATTAGCAATGCTTTGTGATGATACAGATTAGCAGAGCAAAATATACTATCAAAAGATTATTGTAAGACAATGCAGTCTCAAATTAAATTAGGAATGAACTTTTTGTAAACCTGCATACTGTAATATTAAAAGTCAATAGATAGACATATAACAAGAGATGTAATATAAAGGGAATATAATTGGCTCCACAAATAAGAATAAAGCACATTCTAGACACTGTGTCACCCCGTAATAAGAATAAGTAGTCAACTGAGAACACAAGTAGAAAAAAAAAGCTTGAACAAGCTAAGAAAGACATGAATGTTGTGCATGGGGCGTGATTGAGTCTCGGAAGAACAATGATATTTAATTTGTCTTCAAATCCTAAAGAAAGAAATGATATTTTAATCATTTCTCATAATTGACTAAACCTTAACATTCTAATATTTAGAGAATTATACACACCCAAAAATAAAGAATCTAAGTCAATAGAGGAGTTACTCATGAGCAAAACTTTCCTTTTGGATGGAGTTTTAGATATTTGGATATGAGTCTGGCGCACTTGATCAGGTGATCATGGCATGGACTTTGCATAAGTAGCTCATAGAATTACAATAATCCCTGTAGACTTATTGTAACGACTCGATCAATCGTTTTGAGCTCCAGCACGTCGTTCGGCAGTTTGAGGCCTTGAGTAGCTTCACTTCATATTTTATGACTTGTACATGTACTCGGAATTGAATTTCGGGATGTTCGGAAGGAAAATTCCCAATTCGGAAGCTTTAAGTTGGAAGAGTTGACTAAGGTTTGACTTTTTGAGTAAACGACCTCGTAATCAGGATTTGAAGGTTCCAATAGATTCGCATAATGATTTTGTACTTGGGCGTGTGTTCAGGTTAAGTATCGAGTGATCTGGGAGCATTTCAGCGCTTATTATTGAAAGTTGGTATTTTGAGGGTTTTAGAATTTTCTAACTTTGATTTAAAGTAGACTTTTGTGTTATCGATGTCCGTTTGGGGTTTCGAGCCTTGAAATAGGTTCATATCGTGATTTTTGACTTGCACGTAAAGTTTAGCGTCCTTTTGGAATGTTTAAGTGTAATTCGAACGCGCTCGGCGAAGTATGAAAGTTTGAAAGTTGAAAGAAGGATTTTGATGGTCGATTCGTAGTTTTGATGTTGTTGGGTAAGTTTTGAGGCCTCGAGCCGATTCGTATTATGTTTGGGACTTGTTGGTGTGATTGGACGAGGTCCCGGGGGCCACCGGTGTTTCGGGATAGTTTTGGACCAAGTTTGGATGAGTTGTTGTTGCTGGTTTGCTGGTGCTGGTTTTGTTCTTCGCGAACGTGAAGGGTCTCACGTGTTCTAGAAGAAGGAATTGAGCTGGGGACCTTTTGTTCTGCACACGTTCGCGATAGGCACGTCGGGTTTGTGAGGTGTTGGGCAGTGGTGCTCCGCGTTCGCAATCGCCTGGTTGCGTTCACGTAAGAGAAGCTGGTCAGGGAGGAGAACTTGGTCTTCGCGTTCGCAAAAAGGTCGGGCTGGGCAGTGTTATTTTAAAATGGGGGTTTGGCTCATTTTTACTTTATTTCTTCCATGGGAGCCGATGTCACGACCCAAAATTCACTATAGGCCGTGATGACGCCCAACGTCGCCGTTAAGCAAGCCAACACTTAATTGTTCATTTTAGCATTTTTAAAATCATAAATCTTTCTTGGATAAAGAGTTTAGTGCATCAAAATAAATCATAGTTACGTACAATTTTGTTAAAATAATAAGTGGAAGTGAATCAGTATAAAACAATCCATAAAACATTCTAGAACACCCCCAAAACCCGGTGTCACAAGTGCATGAGCATTTACTAAGGAGTAAAATAATAATACAACCTCTGTCCGGAATATAAATAAGACAGGATAAAGTAAATGGTACGATGGAGACTATGTGGGCTGCGATACGTAGCCTGGAATTCAGCTCACCATAAAGTCTCCTCAGCAGCTGCGCCCACGCGCCAAAATAACCACCAATTGAACCTGTCAGATCCTGCACATTTACTGTAGAAGTGTAGCATGAGGACGTAAATCAACGCGTACCCAGTAAGTATCTTGCCTAAATCAGGAGAAGTAGTGATGAGGGGTCGACATCGACACTTACTAGAGGTCTAATAAAGTAATATAAATAATCATAAACGGATGTGAAGCACACAACAATAATGGGGTAAATCTGTAAGTTACCTAATCTTCCAAATATTTCTTTTAAAGTATGAATTTCTCAATCTTGTATTATACCTCAACAACTCAGATGTATCAAGTACCAGTAACAAACGGATAAGAAGTACCATATAAAATGCCGGGCATCAGTGGAAAATCTCGTGAATGTTCGGACTACCAGCGATGTAACGCACGATTATGCCGAGGTCGTTCGGCCCTATACAGAATAATGTGTACACTACCGAGGGTCGAGTGGCAAGAACAATAGATGCATCTATTGCATGCCGAGTCGTTCGGCCCGCTCCACAAGAAAGGACGAAAATTACCGAATTACGAGACATGTGCTTACAATACAGTACTTGAGCACAAAGTGAATATAACCTTTACCGTTTCTCAAATAACTTGCCAACAACTCAAGGTAATAAGGCTCGGCCTAATATATATACATATATTTCCAAATCAATTTCAGTTATAAGCTCAATTAATTAAGCCAGCAGAATGAATTCAAATAATTCAAATATAACATGATAAAGTCCAGAGTCTACTCGGACATAAACATGCTTTAGCCACGTACGGACTCTAGTCACCTCGTGCGTACGTAGCGCCCACAACTAGTAGCACATAACAATTACATCACCTAGGGGGTACTTTCCCCTTCACAAAGTTAGACAGGAGACTTACCTCGCTCTAAAGTTCCATAACCGGCTCCAACGCCTCTTTAACTCCTTAATTCAAAGCCAACGATCCAAAACTAGTCAAACAATCATGAATGCCAATAAAAATAGACTCCAATATCATAATTAATTAATTTATAACACTTCCCAACTCTGCTCGAAAAGTCAACAAAGTTAACCCTCGAGCCCACGTGCCCGGATTCCAAAATATTTTGAAGATAAACATTACATAACATTACGAACTCAAATATGTAATTTATTCACAATTCCACGTCCAATTTCGTGGTCAAATTCCAAAACTACCAATTTATAGGTTTTCTCTTAAAATCTCATAATTTCTACAAATTTTCCATGAACTTACAAGCCTAAATTCGTATATTTGACTCACAACCTGTAGAAAATCACTTACCTCATGCTTGACTATGAAAATTGTGCTCCAAAACGCTCCGAAGTCGGCTCCCATGAAAGAAATAAAGTGGAAATGAGACAAACCCATGTTCTTAAAACCACACTGCCCAGTCCTACCTTCTTCGCGAACGCGGCAAGTCCCTCGCATTCGCGAAACAATACCAGCTCCAGCTCCAAAACTGCCCTTTCCGAACGCGATGCTTTACTAGGTTGATCATTGCGAACGCGATGCCCAATCTCCCAGGCCAGCTTCTTCATCGCAAACGCGAAGCTGCCATCGTGAACACGAAGCATTGCCGCCTTACCTTACGCGAACGCGTGACCCCAGTTGCGAACGCGTAGCACAAAAGTCAGCAGCCAACAAATCCTTCTTCATGAACGCGTGAATCCCTTCGCATTCGCGAAGAACAAAACCAGACAGCAAACACTAGCAGCAGGAACTTAGCCAAACTTGGTTCTGAAACCACCCCGAAACACATCCGAGGCCCCTGGGACCCCGTCCAAATGCACCAACTAGTCCCAAAACATAACACGAACCCGCTCGAGGTCTCAAATCACACCAAACAACATCAAAACTACGAATCGGTGATTGAAACCTTTCTTTAGACTTTCAAACTTCGTTGAACGCGTCCAATTCATACTTAAACATTCCGAAACGATGCCAAACTTTGCGTACAAGCCACAAATCACGATACAAACCTATTTCAAGGCTCGAAACTCCAAACAGACATCAATAACACCAAAATTCATTTCAAATCAAACTTAAGAAATTCTTAACCTTCCAAAATTGCAACCTTTCATAATAGACGACGAAATGTTCCTGGTCCACCCGATACTCAACCCGAACATACGCCCAAGTCTGAAGTCATCATACGAACCTATTGGAACCTTTAAATCCTGATTCCGGGGTCTATTACTCAAAAGTCAAACCTTAGTCAATTCTTCCAACTTAAAGCTTCCGAATTGAGAATTTTCCTTCCGAAACCACTCCGAACTTTCCGAAATTCAATTTCGACCAAGCGTACAAGTCATAAAACATGAAGTGAAGCTACTCGAGGCCTCCAACCGCTGAATGATGAGCTAGAGATCAAAAAGACTGGTTGGGTCGTTACAACCAACTTTGGAGCAATTTTGGAGTGCCATTTTCATCATCAACCTTGAGGTAAGTGATATCTACGCATCCTGAGTTAAATTCTCAGATTTTATATGGATTTAATATGGAATTTGATAGAAATTGTGGAATCTTTGGAAGAAAACCTAGAAATGATATTTTTAGATTTTGACCAAGAAATTGGACATGAAATTAGGAATAATTATATATCTGAGTTCGTGGTATGATGGGTAGTGATTATCTTCAAGATTTTCGGAATCCGGGCACGTGGGCTCGATGGTTGACTTTGTTGACTTTTCGAGCGGAGTTGAAAATTGTTATAAATTAATTAATTATGAGTGTTGGAGTATATTTTAATTGATTTGCACATTGTTTGAATATTCAGATTGATGGGCATTGGTTGAGGTGTTAAAAAGGCATTGCAGCCGATTATTGGAACTTCTGAGCGAGGTAAATCTCCTGTCTAACTTTGTGAGAGGTAAACTACCCCGTAAGTATTAAATAGTATTATATGCTATTAGTTGTGGGTGCTACGTACGCACGAGGTGACAAGAGCCCGTACGTAGCTAAAAGCATATTTATGTCCGGGTAGACTTAGGACTTTATCATGCAATATTTGAATTATTTGAACTCATTATGTTAGCTTAATTAAGTGAATTTATAATTGAAATTTGATTTGGGAATATATTAGGCCGAGCTTTATTACCTTGAGTTTTTTGGCGAGATATTTGATAAACGGTAAAAATCATGTTTGCTTTATGCTCCTGCACTTGTGTTGTAAGCACTTGACTCTTAATTCGATAAGTTACTTCCTTTCCTATGGATCGGGCCGAACGCCTCGGCAGTATATTGAGATGCATCTCTGGTTTGCGCCCGTCGACCCTCGGCAGTGTATACACCATTCTGGATCGGACCGTACGACCTTGGCATAATCATGCGTGATACTGCTAGTAGTCCGGATATTCATAAGATTCCCCTTTTATTGAGGCCTAGCATTTATATGGTATTCCTTATTCGTTTGAGATCACATTTGATAGTTCTGATCTTTTGAGATAACATACGATATTTGAGAGATTTATACCGTCAAAAGAAATGACGGAGGATTATGTTAGTTACTGTTTTACCCTATTATTACTGTTGTGCTTCATATCTTTTATGATTTATCATACTGATTTATTGGACTATTAGTAAGTATCGATGTCGATCCCTCGTCACTACTTCTCCGGGGTTAGGCTAGATACTTACTAGGTATGCATTTATTTACGTACTCATGCTACACTTCTACACTAAATGTGCAAGATCTGAAAAGTTCATTTGGTGGTCATCTTGGCGCGTACAGGCAACTGCCGAGGAGACTTTATGGTGAGTTGCATTCCCGACTACGTATCATAGCCCACAGAGTCCCCATCGTATTATTTGTTTTATCTGTTAAACTTACATTCTAGATAGATGTTGTATTATTATTGTACTCCTTATTGAATGCTCATGCACATGTAACACCAGACTTTGGAATATTCTAGTTAATGTATACGGATTTGCATATTATCTTCACCTTTTATTTTTATGCCTTACTAATTATGTATGTACCCATGATTTTAAATGTTTAAATTTCTTAACTTAATAATTTATGATTTTGAAAGTGATAAAATGAACAATTAACCCGATAGTTCACCAGTGGCTTGCGTAACGGTGACATTGGGTGCCATCACGGCCTATAATAGGTTTTGGATCGTGACAACTTGGTATCAGAGCTCTAAATTCACTTGGGTCTCACGAGTCATGAGGGAGTCTAGTAGAGTCTTACACATAGGTACAGAGACGTCTGTACTTATCTTCGAGGGGCTGTAGGGCTGTTAGGAGCACCTCCCTTCTTGATTCCTCGTCGTGCGATTTGATTCCATTGAAGCTTATGCCTTCATTTCCTTCTTACTCAGTCTTATACGACGTAGAGCGCTTGTTATCAGTTGGGTATCGAGGAGTTATAATGGTACTGCAGATGTGGTGCAAGATGTTTCCTCCTGCGTATTCGAGTAGGCTATTGTCGTCGCGTTGTGTAAGGGCGCTCTATTATTTCCGCCCAGTGCTAGTGTTGCCTACAATTTCGAGGATCTGCACAGTGTATTATGAGGTTCATGGGTTGTTATCGCGCTATGTTGGTGTGAATGGTAGATTGCTCATTTATGTGTCGCGGCAGTGAATGACTCGAAAGGAGGATTTCTTGGGTTATGGTTTAAAGGTTCGACATTTAATTCCGACGGAGGAAAAGCAATCGGACTATGGATGTTCAAGCCTTGGTTGACAAAGTAGCGAGATTTGGTATTTTCGAACGTGGTGGAATTTTGATTTGTGATGTGGTGTCGTCATCCTTGTTGGAACGCATTAAGGTCCATTGGTGTTAGGGTCTCCTTTGATTTGCCTTCGGGAAGGGTGTTGTAGAACAGTGCGTAATCGACGGTTATCAGAGATGGCAGCATATGGCAGCTTAAGAGTCAAATCAGTGCTTCTAATGTTGGTGGATTAAGGGATACGATCTTTGTGAAGGCTTGGAGTTGGTGGAAATTTATCCGTTAGGGTGCTACAAAGATGGATTATGATTTGAGGCAGTATTTTTGCAGCAACGGAGGAGGAAGGACATGGTGGGAGGTGTCTCGTGGTGGTTGAATTGCTAGCAGGTCAAGTATGAACAACAGAGGTTGAGAAGTTGCTTAAGGAGATGGTTTAGTCGAAGTAGGAGTGGCAGAGTAGCGTATAGATTCTGTGGTAGGATAGCCACATGCCTTGAGAAATTTAAGAGCGATTTTGGGATCATGGTGGACAGTGACTAGGTCTATAGATTTCATTTGGTATGGTTGCTATTGTACTAAGGAAGGTTTAATATGACAGAAAGGAGCGTGTAAAAGCATGATTATCGTTATGGGATGCAACCCGACTTTGAGTTTGCAATGTATTGTTGGACTTTTAGCTGATGTTAATAGGGAATGAACAAACTCTTACAGTTAGGGGGCGAGCATGGGCTCAGGAGGGTTTACTGATTTCGTGGTAGTTATACACAAGACAACGTCGTTGGAAGGTGTCAATATGGAATTTCAAAGGTGGCTATCTCTTGTGAGCAAGTTAGCGGTTACATGATTTTGATGAAGTTTCTACGAAGAGTTCTACTTACTACCCAGCAGGAGGTCAAATGTGCGATTGTGGCTGATAATTCAAAATGTTTAGGACTTGAGGTTTGTATTTTTCTGTGGTTATGGAAATTCTGTTGCGTGTTGTAATTGTTCTTCTAAAATGAGTTAAGAGAAAGGGCTCTAGCCGATGAAGTGTTTATTCTATTAGTGGTTTAGGGGTAATAATGTAATTCATGTACTCTCGTGTAGAGGCATAGCAGGTACAGTGAGCGGTATGAAAAGTGGAAGTTGAGGATCAAGGTTGCGGTTCGATTTTGATAGGAATGTCACAAGCTCGGAGGATCAGGGGAGGATTCCAGATGTTCAGAGTATGCTGGCGCTATTTTCGCGTCGCCTGAGAATGGTGTTATGTGGAAGAGGCATTGTGTATTAAATTGCGGGTTCATGGAATACATTACAGAAATAGTAGGGTTGACAGCCATGGATGTGCTGATTTTTGCTACCTGGTGCAAAGGTTGTGGGAGTATATTCCATAGGAAGATCGTGTAAGTGTGACGTGTTAGTCACTTGACGATTATAGATTGAAACCAACTATGGAGATTCTAGTACTGTCGCTAATGTGAGAGTTTATTCCTGAAAGGTGCTCTATTCCTTTGGTTTTGGACTGTGGGAGTTTGTTCTGGATTGGACGGCTGCTTGTATGAGTCATGAATAGGGTTACTGTGGATCCTTGAAGGGTTATTGGCCCAGTATGGGATGATCGGAATCGACTTGAGGTCCGTTGGTAGGTCTAATATGAATGTGTGCTCTACATCAGGCCGGATGTGTTCATTCAACATAGCATTGCTAATGGAGGAGTCTTCGAGTGTTGGATGTTATTCTCGTCGTTAGCTATTCTATGTAATACTCTATTGTGCCATGTGGGTTGTAGGACGACTCGATTATTCACCAGTTTGTTGAGATCCTGTGTAACTTGTGGTGTTATGTGAGCGAGATGGCTCTCGAGATGCAGGTCATTTATTTCACCTCAGTCGTGATTGGGGTTTTGTAACGCATGGCGCTATCCGTCTCTCCAGGGTTGTATTTATGCGCTTGGTGTGCTTGTGGTCGATATTCGGGCATTTCGTGGGTATGAACATTATGTCTTTATAGGTATTTCCTTATTGACTATCGTATGTGGAACAGGTGGCACGCAGCCACGGGCATGATATTTGGATCGGATTGCACGCCGCAACGATATCACGTTAGGATCGGGTTGTACGCCGCAACGGTATCATGTGTGGATCGGGTTGCATGCCGCAACAGTGAGATGTTGAGTATGTTCCTTATACTTATTTTGTATGCCTTGTTTCTCATCTCTAAAATAGGTTCATAGCATCTGTTTGGCCATTTTAGTCGTCACGCGGGCTGGGTAGTTCTTTGCCAGAAGTCATTCTTCCTTATGAGTCATATTCGAGTTGTAGCTTGTTGGCGCATTGATGGCATCATATGATATTTTAGATGGTGTTTGAGGTGGTTTATTTCTTGAGCAGCTTGTACAGGGCGAGACGATGTTATTAAACCTGAAATCAGTACAATCGGATTTAGTAAGGTATATCAAAGAGGAAATGTCACTAGTCAGTTTAGAATGAGGAAATGGTTCTTGACAAGTGGAGAGACTCCATGATTTATTGATTGGACATGTGGTCATGAGCTTCTACATGTCATTTCCATCGTTGCAGTATCGCGAGGGTCAGAGCCATACTTACATGTGTTATGATATATACTACACCCATCGGATTCGTGAATTCGTAGCTATTGTTGTTGGAGGATGTTATTATGGGCATACGACTTATGTGGTATATGGTGTGATTTCAGCGTGGGTGCATGATCATGTTTTGGTACAATGTGTAGAGATTGATACGGTGTTCGTATGTTAGAATCAGGCTTCGTAGAGAATTCTGGATGTTGAAATTTTGCTCTAAGGCTTGTGGACTAAGGTAGCAGAAAGGACCTTCAGTCGAGATCAAGCTAATATGCTCACACGGGTTATGGTGGCATGGGTAGGTGCACGAGGTGTTAAACAACGATTTTGAGCAACTCTATAGCAGTTCTTGGCATGTTCGAGGATGAACATATGTTTAAATGGGGGAGAATGTAACAATTCGACCGATCGTTTTGAGCTTTAGTGCATCATTCGGCGGTTTGAGGTCTTGAGTAGCTTCACTTCATGTTTTATGACTTGTACGCGTAGTCAGCATTGAATTTTAGGAAGTTCGAAGTTGATTCGGAAGGAAAATTCTCAATTTGGAAACTTTAAGTTGGAAGAGTTGACTAAGGTTTGACTTTTGAGTAAACGACCTCAAAATTGAGAGTTGAAGGTTCCAATAGGTTCGCATAATGATTTCAGACTTGGGTGTGTATTTGGGTTGAGTACCGGGTGGTCCGGGAGCATTTCGACGCTTATTATGGAAAGTTGGCATTTTGAGAGTTTTAGAATTTTCAAAGTCTGATTTGAAGTATACTTTGGTGTTATCGATGTACGTTTGGGTTTCCGAGCATTAGAATAGGTTCGTATCATGATTTATGACTTGCACGTAAAGTTTAGCGTCCTTCTGGAATGTTTAGGTGTACTTTGGACGCGCTTGGCGAAGTTTGAAAGTTTGAAAGTTGAGCAAAGGATCTTGATCGTCGATTCATAGTTTTGATGTTGATGAGTGTGATTTGATGCCTCGAGCCGATTCGTGTTATGTTTTGGGACTTGTTGGTATGATTGGACGAGGTCCCATGGGCCTCGGGTGTGTTTTGGGATGGTTTCAGACCAAGTTTGGATGAGTTGATGTTGCTGCTTTTGTTCTTCACGAACAGGAAGGGTCTCACGCGTTCCCGAAGAAGGAATTGAGCTAGGGGCCTTTTGTTTTAGACGTTCATAATAGGAGAGTCACGTTCGTGAAGTGTTGGGCAGTGGTACTCCACGTTCGCGATCGCCTGGTCGCATTCACATAAGAAAAGCTGGCCTCGCAAGGGAATTTGGGCTTCGCGTTCACGAATGTGCAGCCGCGTTTGCGATGGGCTGGCTGGTAAAGCTTCACATTCGCGGGCCCTGTCTTGCGTTCGCCTAGAGCAACTAGGGAGCAGAAGCTGGTAGTGCTTCGCGAACGCGAGGGCCTTGCCGCGTTCGCGAAGAAGGTCGGGCTGGGCAGTGTTCTTGTAAAATGGGGGTTTGACTCATTTTTACTTCATTTCTTCCATGGGAGCCGACTTTGGAGCAATTTTGGAGTGCCATTTTCATCATCAACCTTGAGGTAAGTGATTTCTACGCGTTTTGAGTTAAATACTCAAATTTTATATGGATTTTAACATGGAGTTTGATAGAAATTGTGGAATCTTTGGATGAAAATCTAGAAATAATATTTTTGGGTTTTGACCATGAAATTGGACACGGAGTTAGGAATAAATTATATATCTGAGTTCGTGGTGTTATGGGTAGTGATTATCTTCAAGAATTTTTTAAATCTAGGCATGTGGGCCCGAGGGTTGACTTTGTTGACTTTTCGAGCGGAGTTGGAAATTATTATATATTAATTAAGTATGAGTGTTGGAGTATATTTTGATTGATTTGCACGTTGTTTGACTAATTTCTGATCGATGGGCATTGGTTGAGATGCTAGAGAGGCATTAGAGCCGGTTAATTGAACTTTGGAGCGAGGTAAGTCTCATGTATGACTTTGTGAGAGGGAAACTACCATGTAAGTATTAAAAATTATTATGTGCTATTAGTTGTAAGTGTTACGTACGCACAAGGTGATGAGAGTTCGTACATAGTTAAAAGCATGTTTATGTCCGGGTAGACTTAGGACTTTATCATGTAATATTGAATTATTTGAACTCATTATATTAGCTTAACTAAGTGAATTCATAATTGAAATTTGATTTGGCAATATATTAGGCCGATCTTTATTACTTTGAGTTGTTTGGAGAGATATTTGATAAACGGTAAAAATCATGTTTACTTTATGCTCCTGCACCTGCGTTGTAAGCACGTGACTCGTAATTCGATAAGTTTCTTCCTTTCCTGTGGATCGGACCGAACGCCTCGGCAGTATATTTAAATGCATCTCTGGTTCGCATGAGTCGACACTAGGCAGTGTACACACTATTCTGGATCATGTCGTACGACCTAGGCATAATCGTACATGATACCGCTAGCAGTCTGGATATTCATAAGATTCCCCTTTTATTGAGGCCTAGCATTTATATGGTATTCCTTATTCGTTTGAGATTGCAATTGATAGTTCTAATCTGTTGAGATAGCATAGGAGATATGAGAGATTTATATCGTCAAAAGAAATGTTGGAGGATTATATTAGTTACTGTTTTACCCTATTATTACTGTTGTGCTTCATATCTGTTTATGATTTATCATACTGATTTATTGGACCACTAGTAAGGTTAGATGTCGACCCCTCGTCATTATTTCTCCAGGGTTAAGCTAGATATTTACCGGGTATGTACGTACTCATGCTACACTTTTGCACTAAATATGCAGGATCTGACAGGTTCATTTGGTGGTCATCTTGGCGCGTAGGCGCAACTGCTAAGGAGATTTTATGGTGAGCTGCATTCCCGGCTACATATCGCAGCCCACAAAGTCCCCATCGTATTATTTGCTTTATCCTGTCTAACTTACATTCCAGACAGATGTTGTATTATTATTGTACTCCTTAATGAAAGTTCATGCACTTGTGACACGGAGTTTTGGGATATTCTAGTTAATGTATACAGATTTGCATATTATTGTCACCTTTTATTTTTATGCCTTACTAATTATGTATGTACCATGAATTTAAATGCGTAAATTTTTTTACTTAATAAAATTTATGATTTTGAAAGTAATAAAATGAACAATTAACATGATAGTTTACTGTTAGTACGGTGACGTTGGGCACCATCACGGCCTATAGTAGTTTTTTGGTCATGTTGCTTTTGAAGGGGCCACATATAAAAAATGCTCTTGCTATAAATCTTATCTTACATGTGCCACTTGCAGTGATGGTAAGCATCTCCAATTGTTTGGCATCCAAAGTTAAATTCTAATACTAAAATCTGAAAAGGCAGAAGATAAGAAGATGGGAGAAGAGAAGGCTATTGATAATCAGAGTTTTGTTTTAATGACAAGTAAACACAAGATATAATTGTATAATTATGGATATCAATTAATTAGGAGAAAGAGGAAGAGAGTCAATGACATAATTATTATTTATGACTATATGATATTTTTCTACTTTTGTATATGAATCAAGTAAAAGACTTTTGAATAAACCGTATTTAAATTTCATTTAGGATAAAAATTGAAAAGTCAAAGTTAAGAGGAAAAAAAAATAGAATATGGAATGGTAAGCGTTAGCTCTAGTAGATACATGTGTGGCGGCTACTTGAAGAGACTCAACTCTATTATTGATTAAATGTTACTTACTATTTATTATGGAATATTTTACCTTTTTGTTATTTTATAGAAAGTTACATTTTTGTACAACAATTTTATGTGGAGCTGTATTTATTGAGGGACAAAACTGTAACTCGGTTTTTTGACATTTTGGTAATTTAACTTTAGACATAAGGACTTCCTACTTTTAGTATAATATGATAATGCTATAATATATTTTTCCAAAATGCAATATATGATTACAACATACTATTCCATTTTTTACTTTATGTGCATATAGTATTTTTTTAATATACATAATAATAAAATTATTATTTTCTCATTTTCAACGTAAGCAAAAGGATACCGATACAGGAAGTCACATAATGATAAAAGAGGTAACAACTTTAAATAAATCATATAAGAGTAAATTTGACAAGTAAAGGATATGGCATGTAACAACAACTTCAAATAAAGCATGCGAAAGTAAACAAGACAATTAAAAGATATAACATGTGCTAACAATCCCAAATAAATACATGAAAGAAGCCTAAGAGTCTAAACCAGTCGATTTCCTCATATAAGCCGAGTACGTACTCGTCACTGCGTACACGGCATTCACATGATATAAATTAGCACAAATGACTCAAATCCTAAGGGGTAGTTCCCCCACACAAAGTTAGGCAAGATACTTACCTCAAAGAAGCAAAACCGATACTCTAAAATGACCTTCTCGTATAAACAGCCTCCGCACGGCTCAAATCAGCCAAAATAACTTAATATCATAAATAAAAATCATACGAAATAATTTCGGATAATAAAGCTTCGATCTTTAATGAAAACTAAAAAGTCAACCCCGGGCTCGCACCTTGGAATCTGATAAAATTCACAAAATCTGAACACCCATTCCGAAATGAGTCCAACCATACCAAAATTATCCAATTCTGACATCAAATTGGCCTTCAAATCCCCATTTCACATTTTTGAAAGTTTTCACAAAATTCTCATTTTCTCCAACTCAAATAACTACTTTAATGATAAAAACAAAGATGGAATCATGAAATATAATCAAATCCGGGTCAAGAACACTTACCCTAATCCAAATCGTGAAGAATCCCTCGAAAATCGCCCAAAACTGAGGTCTATAACTCAAGATATGATAAAAACAATAAAACCCTCGATATATATGAAGTTGCCCAGCGATTTCCGCATCTACAGACAAAACAGCGCATCCCAACACCCGCAAATGCAGTTATCACTTACAAGACAAATGATCACACTTGCGCACAAGTGGTCGCACCTGCGATGCAGCAAAAGCGCTCTCATAACGGCAGAAGCAGTCTCTACCGCATCAGCGGTCCAAAATCCGCATATGCACCAATCGTACCTGCGATCCTCGACCAGCAGAAGTGAATCTTTCGCCCAGAGCTCAGCATCGCAGAAGCGGCACAAAGCACGGAGAAGAGGCCCGCTCCTGCACTCCAAGATGCACAGATGCAAAGCACCATAACCAAACTTGCCCAAAGCATGAAAACAACTTGAAACTCGTCCGCACCCAAGGCCCCGTCCAATCATACCAACAAGTTCCATAACATGACGCGGACCTGCTCGAGGCCTCAAATCATATCAAATAACATAAAAAATTATGTCGCACCTCAAATTAAACATAATGAAGCAGCATAAAGCACGCAGAAGCAGCCCCGCTCCTGCACTCCAAGATGCGCAGACGCGAAGCACCATAACCAGATTTGCCCAAAAGCATGAAAACAACTCGAAACTCATCCGCACCCGGGGCCCCGTCAATCATACTAACAAGTTCCATAACATAACATGGACCTGCTCGAGGCCTCAAATCACATCAAACAATATCAAAACTATCACGCCTCAAATCAAACTTAATGAACTTTCAACTTCTACAACTCGTGCTCGCGCTGAATCATATCAAATCAATCCGGAATGACGTCAAATTTTGCATGCAAGTCCCAAATGGCACAAAGGAGCTATACCAACTCCCAGAATCGAATTCCGGACCCGATATCAATAAAGTCAACTCCCGGTCAAATCTCTCAACCTTCCAAACCTTCAACGTTCCAACTTTCGCCAAAATGCATCAAATCAACCTATAGACCTCCAAATCCAAATTCGTACATACGCCTAAGTCCAAAATCACCACATAAAGCTATTAGAATCATCAAAATACCATTTCGAAGTCGTCTACATAAATGTCAAACTCCGGTCAACTCTTTTCACCTAAGCTTCTAAAACAAGAATTGTTTTTCCAAATCGATCCCGAATCATCCGAAAACATAACTCAACCATACACGCAAGTCATAATATATAATACGAAGTTGCTCGAGACCTTAAGCCACCAAACGGGACACTAATTTTCAAAATGACTGATCGGGTCGTTCCAATCGTAGAGTTGTTTTTTTTTGCTTTTATTTTTTAAAATAGTACTCTTGATTACTTTTATATGTTCAGTGTCTGGTTTTGGTGAGGTTGATCGAGAGGATGGTGGTAGTGGTTCCAATGTGTAGAACGTCACAACAAGGGATGTCATAGTTAATGATGAGACTAACAATGATTTTTCTTATGGTCAAATTTTGTATATGTAATTTTCCATTCTTTTTATATTTATTTAGCTTTTTGTATTTGTGCGTTTATTAACCTTTTTAACTTTTCATCCCCCTGTATACACGAACATGATCTTGGCTTGGATTCTAACTTTGAACTCTCTACATCTGCAATCGATCAAATCACCACCATTACACAACAAGTAAAATATAAGGAGCCAACTCATGATATTAAAAAGTCTGGACCTACTCTGTTGCCGTTAGGAATCCCTGCACAAACACGACTAGATATTTTTATCAAGTCTAAAGCTCCTCCTTTGCGACAAAATATTGCTCTGTAGGGTACTAATCTTCATGTTACTAATTATGTAGTTGGTATCTAAAACAGAGATTTTTGATATTTTCTAATTTAATATTGATGTTGATAATGCTTTTATATGTACAACATCTTGGGTTGATGGTGTTGGTTGAGCTGATGTTGGTGGCGGTGATGTCAAATTTGCCTTCTCGTAACGTCTTCTATATATAACTTTTCATTCTTTTTTTATTTGTTAACTTTGTATATTTTTTCATTCACTAACATTTTGTAATTTAAGCTTCCTATCAACACGAGAGTGATCTTGGCTTGGATTCCGATTTTGAATATACTGACTCTCAACTTGATCAAACTGCTGCCATTACACAAGGAGGGCGACATAATGTAAATTGATTTGGAAATGAACTGACAACTCGTGATGTTAAAAAGATTAAACATGCTTCGTTGGTATCAAAAACTGTTGTCCAAAGACGAACATATGTTGAAAACATTCATGCAGTTGTCACATTGAAAAGGTGCCCTGCACATGTAAAATAATTGCCGTTTAGGAATGACTGGCAATCTAATGTTAGTGTGGATGGAGGATCATCGAAGGTTATCAAATGAATAGTTTTATTTGTAAATGACATTTCAGTGCCCGTTGATTTTAAGCTTACGACTGCATTCTCAAACTTTATTGAATCAGAATTGCAACTGGGAGAGTGCATATTTGTTTTATGTACTTTTGTTTTCAGGATTTCTTAATTTTTGCTGATGTGCTTATTATCCATATCTTCTTCTGTATGAAATAGGGAAGTGTATTTACCTGATACTAGGAACCTGGACTCTGATTTTGACTTTGAAGTTGAACATATTGATGATAAGACGTTCCACACATTAAACTTTTCTGGCAGGGTGCTGTCTATTTCGGTATGTGTACTTCTTTTTATTTTTATTTTGTATTAGTTCATGCATACTGTTAGTGTTAGCTATGTTTTCTTCATTTTTGTACTTTGTATTTGTCACGAACCAAATTTCCGCCTTAGGCGTCGTGATGGCACCTAGTTTCTAAGACTAGGCAAGCCGATTACTTACAACAATTATGCCAATTTAACCATGATATTTTAAATCAGAGATTTATATAAATACCGAAATAAATGTGAAATAAGCCTATGCGGCAATAATCACTACGACCTCCCAAGACTAGGGAGTCACAAACTCTAACTGAATACATGGAAAGATCTCAAAAATTGAAATACAATATTGTTCGGATATCAAGCTGACGATACAATAAAAGGAAAGGACTCCAAGGACTATGACGACCAAGCAGCTCTACCTTGAATCATTGCGACCGATAAGCTAACTCTGCCTAAGTCCGATATCACCAATACCTGGATCTGTACAAAACAATATGCATAAGTGTAGTAGGAGTACGCTACGGTCGGTACCTAATAAATATCAAGAGTAACCTCGGTGGAGTAGTGACAAGGTACAAGTCAAGACACCTACTAGTCAAAATAACATGTGCAGTATAAAAGCATAAAGCTAATAATGAAAGCAGAAATCAGTAAATGGAAACAAGAATCAACATATGATATAAACAATAAAGTAATAAGATACCGTTGAAGTACCATCGAGAATATATAAGGGAACAAATAACAATCAACTAATCAAGCCGTTCTAACACAAGTCTCACAATGAATTACTCTGAGATACCTTAGCTCATAATCATAAGTCACGAGTCTCAAACCACAATCATAAGCTCACAATACCTTGTGCCCATATTTCTAATCACCACTGCACAGAAACCTCACGTTCCAATATCTCTATCCGCGCGGCATAATCACGGGCTCACAATCACAATTCGCCCGGCATGGTCATAGGCAAAATATCACTATGAAAGCACATAATACTAGAATACACGGGCATGATCAATAAATATCATGTTTCATACTCTTGAACTAGTATAAATGGCAGACTATGGTGTATGCTTGTGCAAATGTACTATTACAGTCCAAATCAACAAGTAATATCAAAGACATCGAGTAGCTCATTGAAGCAACACAACTTACACAAGGAAAATCACACCATCACACGAATATCATCAACATAATGCACCCAGGCCATCACACATCATCCTTGACATTGCCGCCATTATAACTCCGATAGCCACCCGTATCACTTCGAACTGACAATATCATTAGCCATATGTATCACTCCAATAGCCACTTGTATCACTTCGTATAATAGCCACCCTTATCGCTCCACCCGGACAATAACACAATAGCCACCCATATCACTCCACCCAATTGACAATAGTGAGATGCCACCCTTATGCTTCGCATAACAACAACCAATCCACACCACAATTCACATGTGCTAACATCATAAAAATATGACATATCAACTCGTATCACAAGTGCCTATAGGCAACAACCTTTCCAAAAAAATGATACAGACATCAACATATCACATAGCCTAAGGCTCAAACACAATGTGTATAGAATCTCAATAACAACAAAATGAACGGGAAAGTAACTCAACAATGATCAACACTCCCTTTAAACACAACTTCAATTAAAATAGATTAATGACTTTTAATAACTTCAACTCCAATTAATTGCTTAAGAAGAAACTTAATAATGAAGGTATTTCCATGAAATGGCAAACTTCCAAATTATAGTGTGTGAAATAAGCTAACAACAAAAGAGATGACATGAACTAGAAACTACGACTAAATGCATGAGAATAGCCCGACATCAAAAGGATATCATGTAACAATTTCAATTAAGAGTAACTCAATAATAAAGGAGGTCACATTACAATAAAACAGGTAAATACTCCAAATAAAGCATATAAGAGTAAATTCGACAAGTAAAGGATGTGACATGTAACAGCAACTTCAAATCAAGCATGTGAGAGTAAACATGACAAATAAAAGATATAACATGTCTTAAAATTTTTAAATAAATACATGAAAGAAGCCTAAGAGTCTAAACTAGTTAATTTCTATATATAAGCCCGAGTACGCACTTGTCACCTCGCGTACACGGCTTTCACATGACACAAATAGAAAAAAAAACTCAAATCCTAAGGGGTAGTTCCCCCACATAAAGTTAGACAAGATACGTACCTCAAAAAAACTAAATCAATACTCTAAAATGACCCTCTCATGTGATACAACCTCCGAATTGCTCAAATCTAGCCAAAATAACTCAAAAACGTCAAATAATGCCTAAAGAAAAAAATTTCAAATGATAAAGGTCGAGTATTTACACAATTACTCAAAGTCAATCAAAAAATCAAATGCGGACCCGTGCCTCAGAACCCGATAAAATTTACAAAATCCGACAACTCATTAATTACGAGTACAACCATACTAGTTTCACTCTAATCCGACTCTGAATCGATGTTTACAACTCAATTATTCACTTTAGGAAAGTTTAGACAAAAACTCCCAATTTGTTATCTTCAATTCATTAATTTAGGTGTAATAATCCATGAAAAAATAAAATATATAATCAAAACAAAGATAAAATTACTTACCCTCAAGATTTTGGTATTTATCTCCTCCAAAATCGCCTTACTTGTGCTCCAAGAATTCAAAAAGTGAAGAAAATGAACTCAAAATCACAAAATTTGATGTTTTAACGCATTGTTAGGGGTCCTTCATCGCAATCGCAGTCTCCAACCTCGCGATCGCGATTCAAAAAATAATTCCAGCTTAGTCTTTACCCTTCGCGATCGTGGCCATGTTTCCACTATCACGATGAACAAATTCCAACAAGCTTGTCCAACTCTTCCAGATAACATCTAGTATAATATTCGTAACTTTTTGTACAGACCTCCAAATGACAAACGGTTAGATTTTCTGAAAACTATACACAAAGGGTTGCAATTTTCACTTTTGGATCATCTATAAATTCCTTATAGATTGCAAGATATAAGTTTCCAAAGTCTGTCCTGTGACAACAGAAATTTATTCTAAGCGATCGCGAAAAGGCTTCCGCGATCGCGATTCATAGTGCAGCAATTTGTTCTTCCCAAATGTGACCCAAAATCTGCGATTGCTATGCACACCCCTGTGGCCAAGAACCAGCAACTAAAAATGGCCTAGAAATGGTCCGAAACCACCTTGAAACTCACCCCGAGCCCCTCGGGACCCCATCCGAACAATACCAACAAGTCCCAAAACATATTATAGACCTACTTGAGGCCTCAAATCACATATAATAACATGAAAATCGCGAATTGTTGATCAAGATCAATCTCTTAAGGTCATAAACTTCAAACTTTGAACCATGCGTCCGATTCAAGCCTAACCAATCCGGAATGAATCCAAATTTTGCATACAAGTTTTAAATGACATATCTAACCTATTCCAACCCCGGAACAACAATCTAAACCCGATAACATCAAAATCAACTCTTGGCCAAACTTATGAACATTCTAAACTTTCAAATTTTCAACTTTCGCCAAAATGCATCAAATCAACCTACGGACCTCCAAATCCAAATCCAAATCCGAACATACGCCTAAGTCCAAAATCACCATACGAAGCTTTGGAATCATAAAAATACCATTCCAAAGTCGTCTACACAAAAGTCAAACTCCGATCAATCTTACTGCTTAAGCTTCTGAAACAAGAATCATCCTTCCAAATCAATCCAGAATCATCCAAAAACTGCACCTGACCACACACGCAAGTCACAATACATAATACGAAGCTATTCGAGACCTTAAGCCATAGAACGGGACGCTAATTCTCAAAACGATCGGTTGAATTGTTACATTCTCCCCTTCTTACACAAATGTCGTCCTCGAATGTGCCAAGAACCGGTACGAAGCCACGAAATCACTGAATGAACTCACCATACATATACTCGCTGGTGATCCCGTGTCACCCCAATTCACATAAGCCCGACAACACGCTCTCAACTGAAGATTATTTCTTCCACCCACACCGATAAGCCTTAGGACCAATTTTACCATTTGATCATTTCTCAAAGACCCGATTCCTGCATAAACATATTGTATCAACCTCAACCATCTATCACATCTCAAGCATACACCCATAAGGTATGACCACCCGAAGTGATACATTGTCACATCTCATGCATACGCTAACAACGATGCAAGAAACATGAAGATCTCATCACCATTCACCCAAATCAACAAATCACACCCAATGCCACCGGGACACATACCTCGCAAGCTAAACCCAATAAGCACAACGATAATATGATTGAATATGCAAAGAGAAACACATAAGAGAACTATCAAATAATTTCGATGGACACAACTCCCTATCAGTACCATACCACGAATTCATTCCACAAGGGAGAATCAAAACATATGAACTAATCACAAGGATCTCATCCTAATATAACTCCACCGCGGCACGTAGCCCGGTTCAAACATATCAAACCACATGAAAATGCGAGGATCCCATCCTCAGCTTTGAATCACAAGCAGAATACACATCGTACCAACCAAAAACTTCCTCTAACTCAAATCCGCAAAATAAAATCACAGCACAAAACGAACTTCCCATACCGGTAGAACATCTAAATCACAAATCGTAACCAAACCATCCAGAAATCACATCAAAGCCTACCGTAATAAGTAACAGAAAATTCATTCTAGTCTCATGACTCTCGATGGTGAACAGAACAAAATGATAGACACAGGATACCATTATAGAATATCCCAATAGGGGTAAACACATAAGTAGAGTACAAGAATTACGAAACTCACCCATATTTAAAGCAAGATAGGAGGACTCACTCCAATAAACAAGACCGAATCAAAATAAACAAATGCTCCTCTACGACAAATCAGAACCATACCTGTAACGACACCATTTGGTATAGCGGCCTCAGCCCTATCATGGAAAGCATATCAACGGGCCAGGCCTCCACCTCTAAAGCGCCCTTTACCCGCCTGCCCTCCACCCCTAGCTGGCTGTGCAGGTGGGGTAGGAACTCGAATGGGGCCCATAGCCTGAGTGCTCTGATGAAATGCACCTCTCCCGAGTCTAGGACAATCTCCCATAATGTGCTTAGTATCGCCACACTCATAACAACCCCTCTGCGGGCGTGGCTGCTGGGACTGAATCTGTGCCAGGTAAGTAGAATAACTACTGTGGGAAACTCGTGCAGGTGGTGCACTAAAAGATGACCGCCCCATATGAGTACCCTGAGGTCCCTCACTAACTGGAGCACCACGAGTAATCTGAAGTGCGGACAAGGTTGGTCGACCGCTCGAGTCTCCACCATGAAGGGTCATAGCTGAAGAGTGGAATCCATTGAATCCTCTAGAACCTCAAGACCTTTTGGCCTCCTTATCCTCCCTCTCTTCACCCAGAATACACTTTAACCTTCTGGCAATCTACACAACCTACTGAAATGGAATATTAGTCTCCAACTCCTGAGCCATGCTGAATCTATGAATATAACTGAGCCCCTTGATAAATCTGCAACCTTGCTCTCTGACTGTAGGAACCAAAGTAGGTGCATGACAGGATACCTCATTGAACTTGATGGCATACTCTGACACTGTCATAGTGCCCTGATGCAACTGCTCGAATTTTATGCGCCACACATCCCGGAGGGTCTGGGGAACAAACTCCCTCAAAAACATTTCTAAAAACTGAGTCCAAGTGAGTGGTGCTGCATCAGTTGGCCTATCCTCCTCATAAACCTGACATCGCTGATACGCTGCTCCCGACAAATAAAATGTAGTAAAAGCAACTTCGCTCACCTCCACAATACCCATGGGGTGGAGAATACGATGACACTTCTCTAGAAAACCTTGTGCATCCTCGGTAGTTGTGCCACTGAAAGTAGGTGGATCATATCTCTTGAACTTCTCAAGTCTCTTCTGCTCCTCCTCTGACACCTCTGGCCTGATCTCAGGCTGAATCAGAATAACAGGCGGTACCGGCACCACACCTAGAGTATGACCAACATGAGCCTGCTGCTCTAGAGTACGGGCGGTGGGAGTTTAAGCTCCTTCTCCAATATGTGAAGCAGCTGGTGCAACAAAGATGAATCCCGCCTGCGCCAATGTACCAAACATGCTTAGGAACTATGCTAAAGTCTCCTGAAGTCCGGGGGTGACAACAGGCGCCTCCGGTGCCTGTCCCCCAATTGAAGCTACCGGTGGCTCCTCAACTGCTGCTCTGGCAGGTGCTCTAGCTGCGGCACGTGCCTCTCTTCATCCTCTACCTCCTCTTCGGTCTCTTGTGGCTCTAGCAGGGGCGCAGGTGTCTACTCAGCTAATCCGGTAGTGCGTTTCCTCACCATCTGTGAGAGAATAAGGATACAAAGGCTCAAACTTCGAAATTAACAAATTCGCACTACAGGAATGAAAGAAGTGGAATTTTCGTAATAGTCCTATAGCCCATCGAAGATAAGTACAGACATCTCTGTACAGATCCGCAAGATTCTACTAAACTTGCTCGTGACTCGTAGAACCTATGAACCTAGAGCTCTGATACCAACTTGTCACGACCCAAAATCTCACCTTAGGCGTCGTGATGACACCTAGTCTCTAAGATTAGGTAAGCCGATTACTTACAATAATTAAGCCATATTAACCATAATATTTTAAATCAGAGATTTATATAAATACCGAAATAAATGTGAAATAAGCCTACGCGGTAATAATCACTACGACCTCCCAAAACTAGGTAATATAGAGTCATGAACTCTAGCTGAAATACATAAAAAAATCTCAAAAATTGAAATACAATACTATTCGGATATCGAGATGACAATAAAAGGAAAGGACTCCAAGGAACTGTGATGACCAAGCAGCTCTACGTTGAATTCTCGTGACCGATAAGCTAACTCTGCCTGAGTCCAATATCACCAGTACCTGGATCTACACACAAAAAATATGCAGAAGTGTAGTATGAGTACACTACGGTCAGTACCCAGTAAGTATCAAGACTAACCTCGGTGGAGTAGTGACGAGGTACAAGTCAAGACACCTACTAGTCAAAATAACCTGTGCAGTATAAAAGTATAAAGCTGAAAATAAAAGCATAAATCAGTAAATGGCAACAAAAATCAACATATAATATAAACAATAGTAATAAAAACACCGTTAAAGTACCAACGAGAACATAAAAGGTAACAAATGATAATCAACTAATTAGGCCGTTTTAACACAAGTCTCACAATGAATTACTCCGAGATAACTCATCTCGTAATCACAAGTCACGAGTCTCAAACCACAATCATAGGCTCACGGCACCTTGTGCCCACATTCAATCACCACCGCACGGACAACTCATGTGCCAATATCTCTATAACAATTCGCCCGACATGATCACGGGCTCACAATCACAATCCGCCCGGCATGATCATAGGTCCAATATCACAATGAAAGTACATAATACAAGAATACATGGAAATGATCAATAAATGTCATGTTTCATACTCTTGAACTAGTATAAGCAGCATGCCACGATGTATGCTTGTGTGAATGTACTATTACAGCCCAAGTCAACAAGTAATATCAAAGACATCGAGTAGCTCATTGAAGCAACACAACAAGTCATGTAAGGTGTATAACATACACAAGAAAAATCACATTATCACATGAATATCATCAACATAATGTCCCCAAGCCAGCACACATCATTCCCGACATTGCCACCTTTATCTCTCCGGTAGCCACCAGTATCACTCCGCCTTGACAATATCATTAGCCACCTGTATCACTCCGATAGCCACCCGTATCACTCTGCATAATAGCCACCCTTATTTCTCCGCCTGGATAATAACACAATAGCTACCTGTATCCCTCCACATAATCAACAACAGTGAGATACCACCCATATGCACGGCATAACAACAACCAATCTACACCACAATTCACATGTGCTAACATCACAAAAACATGACATATCAACTCGTACCACAAGTGTCCATAGGCCACAACCTTTCCAAAACAATGATACAAATATCACCATATCACATTGCCCACGGCTCAAACACAATGTGTATAGAATCTCAATAACAACAAAATGAACCGGAAAGTAACTCAACAATGATCAACACTCCCTTTAAACACATCTTCAATTAAAATTGATTAATGACTTTCAATAACTTCAACTCCAATTAATTGCTTAAGAAGAAACTCAATAATGAAAGTATTTCCATGAAATGGCAAACTTCCAAATTCTAGTGTGTGAAATAAGCTAACATCGAAAGAGATGGCATGAACTAGCAATTACGTATAAATGCATGAGAGTAACCCGACAACAAAAGGATTTCATGTAACAATAATTTCAATTAAGAGTAACTCAATAATAAAGGTCACATTAAAAGAGGTAATAACTCCAAATAAAGCATATAAGAGTAAATTTGACAAGTAAAGGATATGACATTTAACAACAACTTCAAATCAATTATGTGAGAGTAAACATGACAAATAAAAGATATAACATGTGCTAAAAATATCAAATAAATACATGAAAGAAGCCTAAGAGTTTAAACCAGTCAACTTCAACATATAAGCCCGAGTACGCACTCGTCACCTTGCGTACACAGCTTTCACATGACACAAATACCACACACAACTCAAATCCTAAGGGGTAGTTTCCTCCCCCCCCCCCCCCCCCCCC
>MCJB01008556.1:95061-169235 GCA_002018475.1 Nicotiana obtusifolia | reverse complement strand
AGGGGGGGGGAGGGGGGGGAGGGGAAGAGAACTGCCACTATAATCCTGTAATTTCTGTTTACATTACCGTATAAATTTAGTCGTACACGATGTTTAATCAATTTAACTGAATACATGATATATTTTCACATACTTTTATTGCTAAATCATACTGTAGTTAATTAATACATATTCTCATGTTAATTTATAATCTAATCAATGATAATTAAACCTAAATTTAGAAGTCTAAGAACTTAAGTTTTTTCTAGATCTTCTTATATAGAAATAACACACTTGCCTCTGACCTTTGCTTAAACCCTATTCCTACTAATTGTAGTACTTTTGAGTGTTGTGTAGGTAAATTGCATCAATCATGTTGCTCCCTTTCCCAGTTCCCTTCATTTTGAATGCACCTTTGGCCTTTAATTTTCAGGTGTGCGTTTGGACCACAAATAGTTGTAATTAACAAGTAATTTTTCTAGAAGATATGAAACTGCTATGCAAAATCTCGATTAAAGCATATCAAGCTTTTGTTAAAAGAAGAGAAATCCATCTAAAAAATGGCTATGTATCAGCTTTCACAGCTATGGAAATTATCCAAATGGAAACAAAACTCAGAATCCACTGCTTCACTTGTGCATGTAATCCTCTTGTCATCAACTGAGAAACTTTTCTGTCCATATTAGGCCAATAAAGATGACAAAGGATGAGGGGTGGCTACTAGATAAATAAAAATTATTTAAAATTACAAGAAGCATTGGAAAGAGTAACTTGAATTTATAGAGGTCTCTGGTAAGTCAGCCAAGGGTTTTTGTTTTGGGCTAAATTACATGTTCGATTGATCCGCCAAAACTAATTACATGCTCTAACCAAATGAGTAATATATATATATATATATATATATATATATATATATATGTATATAGTAGATATTGATATAAAAAAAATATATACATTTGTGCACCAATTGAGTCTCTCATTTATAGTAAAGAGTACTTGGTAATTGAGTTTATATAGATGGAATGTGCCTTACTTATAAAGTAGTCTTTTATGTTGGACTCTTCTGTTTTTTGCGGACATATAAATCTCTTATCTATTTGTGCTTGTGATTATCCCAAATATATAAAAAAGATATTACCATAAAGAGAGACACATTTATTCCTTACGTGATGGAACTATCTGGTTCTCATCCTATATAAAGGCCATAAGACTACACAGTATTTCCTCACAAATCAAATAATATATCAAAAGCCTTGTTCCCTTCTTATGGAACAGCAAAATATTAGCAACTCTTTGAAGTCTAGGGTTCTTAGTTTATGTCTTCTGGTGTTCCAAATCTCACTCTTTGTAGTCCGAGACTTGACTTCAAGATTCAAATAACAACAATGCCTCAGTCCTAAATAAGTTGGGGTAATTAAAGGAGGTGACAGAAGAGAGTGAGCACACATGGCATTTTCTTACATGAGATACATATATTCATGCTTGAAGCTATGCGTGCTCATTCTCTATCTGTCACCCACTGTTTTCTCTCTTTCTCTCATTAGACCTAAGAGAATGCATAGTTTTTCTTGATTTCTTTTTGCATATTTGTCTGCCTATGGATTTTTCTATGCTGTAATAGAAATTTGCAGTTCTCTACATATTCAGCAAATATTCGTCTCATTATTTTCCTCTCACCCTTTTCGGGCTTGGGGCTTTTGGAGAGGAGGGGAATGTCCAGGAATTCAACAGGAAAGCCTCAAGAATGGTAAAGTTTTTTCGCCGTTGATTAGAAGTTTCAGGTTTGAGTTTGAGAATGATATTCCCTTTTTGTTAGCAACCCTAAAATCTCCCCTGGTAAGCTTTCTATGGTGCAAATCTGAATTAATCAGGTCAAGTTCTTTCAAAACGAATCTGGATTAGTCTGCAGGTTCCACTGAAATTGATTAAGAGTTTAGTGTTTAGGTCTTCTATAAAGACCTAGCAATTAGGGATTCATTAATTCTTTTCTCTTTTACAGTATTTATGCTAACAAATACTTTTAATATGGAAAATAAGTAGCAATTTTGCAACCTTATTTTATTTATGGTACAGAAATGATTTTGTAGTGTCAATTTATTATGGAAAACAAACAACTTATTATAAATTAGATTCTTATTTTTCTTTCGCAGTTGCTAAACCTACTCAACATGAACTGGCCTGAGGAGGTAAACATCTAAATTGTTTGTTACTTTTTCTTTGTAATTTTGTAAACAGCCTCGCAGTTCTTTGATTATAAGTTTTAGTGTCTTTAAATGAGGATATGTTACGAATTATGACATCCAATTGAGGAATTAATTCTCATATTATGTTTTCCCAAATCTGACTAAAGACGAAAAATTAAAAGTCCGTTATTACCTGATTCAATGGGGTTCTTGCTAATTTCGGACTGATAAGGTTTCCTTAATTTCTTTATCTTTTTTTCCTTTTTTAAAAAAAAAATACTTTTTTCCCCTTTTTGTTATAGCAGTGATGTCGCTCTAACCTCGACTAAATTCACCCGATATCTGCTATTTCCTACTAGCACATGTATCGGGTAACTCTGTCCAACAAAGTTTAGACAGATGAAAAGAATTAACCTAATATTTTTATCTCTTTAAACGTGAGATAATTTCCTTAATTTCTATGGTTTTTCAATATATACAAAGCTTCCTTGGGCATTCATCAATTCGTAGATCTATCAATTTTCAATTTGCCTATTACATTAAAAATACGATTGGCATCTACCATTAGCAACTTATTTGTTTTTGTTTTTCAACAAAAGTTTTGTGTACAATTTTGATATATAATTGTGTTCCCTTCATACTTAGAGATACTAATAATGTGCTTAAGTCTTACTCTTATTTAGCTAATCCATGTTCAGACTATCCCCATTTATATGACATTCTTTCATATGTTATCACTTTTTATTTTCAGTGTGACTTTGAAGAATTTAAACTTCTCAAACTTTTTAATTTATTGATGCGATATTTTCTACTGAATAAACTTTTAACAAATGTTTAAATGGTTCTTCTGTTATTACTAAGAATAATATATATGTCAAATTAACATTTTAAATTTTCTTTTAACTGTCATGCAAAATCAGACGAACTAGTATATTTCATTATTTATTATAGCTTTTCTATTTCATGATTTCTTGCGCTGTTTATGAAGTTTGATGCCATACTCAAGTTGCAGAAGCTTGACAATTAGCCAAATAATATTTGCAGGGTTTTTAATCCATTAAATATTCAATCACGTACACTCTCCTGATCAGCACGGGCTTTCAGCATCGGAGGATGGAGGTCTTGTGCTATGGGTTCAACCCAATATCTGTACATGTATAAAATTAAAATATATGTTACAAAAACAACTTTTTCTATATGTTTAAATAATTAAATTCCTTTGATATAAGGGAAGAATATAATGTAGTGGCAAAGATGACTCAAAATTAAGATTGCTTTAGATCATATTTTCCTAATTTCAAGTATCATAATCTTGCATCTTTTGAATTGCCTTACCAGAAATTCTGATTCTGATGATTGTTCATGCCAAAGAGGGGAATATACTAATAGCATGTTGCTGTTTTGGGTAAGAATTTCTTCCCAACACAAGAATATATAATCTACAAGATCCAAATATAGTTTTTTAGTTGATGAACATGCACATGATAGTATTGCTTGAGCTTCTGAGCTTCTTTTGGAACATGAACATCTGCTATTGTACCAACACTTCAGTGCTTGTCCTTATGATAGGACGTCATAGACAAGCCAAAATTTTAAATTTATGAGTTTTAAATTTTAGAACGATGATTTCAAATACTAATACTTATGGGGAGAAATTCCTAATTTCAGCCTAGATGAAACTGGTGATGAAGATGAAATTGGTAAGTTGGGGTCTTCACCCCCAGTACGAGATGTAGAAGGAAATAATCAGCTTGGAATTGTTCTAGTTCATGGTTTTGGAGGTGGGGTTTTCTCTTGGAGAATGTATGTGGGGCCCATATTGAAAAAAACAAATGGTAGGTGCCTAACTTTGTTGACAAATTATAGGCAAATTGCATGACCAAATCGGCAACAAGCCATTTTCATTGGCTATTTGAACGGTAGCTCTTACTATAAATAGAGGCCTCGTTTCTTCATTTCAATCATACCAAAATAAGATAGAAGTATTAGAGCAGTGAGAGTAATCCATAGACTATTTTATAGTTTGTGAGAAAATAGAGTGGAAGTAATATGGTGAGATATTTAAAATAAAAATGTTATTTCTTTTGAGTCGTAGTAGTCTTTTGACACTACACAGTTGTAATATTATAGTGGTATTATATTGCTCCTCTCGGGTATTGTATTTTACTCCGTTAAAAGATTTGGTGTTATTGTTACTCTCTTCTATTAATTATTATTTGCCGTGGATATTATTCATGGACGGGATATATTTATTTTCCCAACAATATGGTATCAGAGTTATGGCGAATAATTGTCTGCTGTCTTTTCAGTATCCCCGTCTCACAAAAGATAATTATGAGAAATGGTGTCTGCATATGAAAGACATTCTTGGCTCTCAGGATGTATGAAAAATCGTAGACAGAGGGTATGCAAAACCTGATAGTGAGGAAGCTCTGCCTCAAAACGAAAAAGAGGTATTGGCAAAGACGAGGAAGAAGGATCAACAAGCCCTCACGCTTATCCACCAATGTTTGGATGATGTCATGTTTGAGAAGGTAGCAGACGCTACCACCTCAAAGGAAGCTTGGGAGATTTTACAAAATTCTCTCCAAGGAGTTGACAAGGTGAGGAAGGTAAAACTTCAAACTCTAAGGACTAATTTTGAAGTTTTAAAAATGAAAGAATCCAATACATTTCGGATTATTATTCAAAAGTGAAGGCTGTTGTAAATCAATTGAGAAGATAACGGGAGGACGTAGAATATGTTCGTGTGGTAGAAAAGATCCTCCGTACTTTAACACCTAAATTAAATTTTGTGGTGTGTGCTATTGAGGAGTCTAAAGATTTAGACTCTATGATGGTAGAACAATTGGAGGGTTCTTTACAGGCCCATGAAGAAAAATCAAAAGGAGACAAGAAATGCATTGGAGCAACTTCTTAAAACCCAGGCATCCTTTACGGATTATAGAGGTGAAAAGAGCTATCGAGGGAATAGATGAGGACAAGGCCGTGGCATTCATGGAAGAGGAAGAAGTAATGGTAACAACTTCAACAATGAAGCTAAAATCCACCAAACATTTAGAGGTCGTGACCACGGACAAAGAAGAGGAAGAGGACGTAGTTACTACAAGAAAATAATGGACAAATCAAAAATTGAATGTTATAATTGTCATAAATTTGGCCATTCTTCTTGGGAATGTCGTAGCAATGTTGAAGAAAAAGCTAACCTTGTTGACGACAAGAAAGAAGAAGATGAGTCAATGTTGTTGCTGGCACTCAAGGAAGAAGACAAGAATGATTGTAGCTCATGGTATTTGGATGATGGAGCAAGTAATCATATGTGTGGATGCAAAGAGAAGTTTGTGGAGATCAATAAAACGTTGAGAGGTAATGTGTCCTTTAGAGATACCTCAAAGATTCAAATCGAAGGGATATATACGATTCTAATCCCCTGTAAATTGGTGACGACAAGTTAATTCAAGATGTTTATTATGTCCCAAAATTAAAAAGTAATATTTTGAGTTTGGGCCAACTTCTTGAAAAGGAATATGACATCCACATGAAAAATATGCATCTTTGGCTTAGAGATTCAGGTGGAATTCTAATTGCTAAAGTGCATATGGCAAATAATAGATTATTTTCTCTGAATCTTAAAATAATTGATGCAAAGTGTTTGAAGGGTAATGTGCAAAATGAATCATGGTGTTGGCACATGCGATTTGGGCACTTGAATTTTGAAGCACCCAAATCAATGGAGAAAAGAACATGGTGCATAGGATACCATTAATCAACCATCCCAATCAATTATGTGAAGCATGTCTTATTGGAAAACATGCAAGAAGGAGTTTTCCAAATGAGGCCATGCCAAGATCAACCAAACTGCTTCAGCTTGTTCACACTGATGTGTGTGTACCAATCAATCCACCTTCCTTTGGTGAAAATAAATACTTTCTGCTTTTCATTGATGACTTTAGTAGAAAGACTTGGGTTTATTTCTTGAACCAAAAATCTGAAGCTTTTACTGCTTTTAAAATTTTTAAAGTACTTGTGAAAAAAGAAAGTGTCTATGAAATAAAAGCTTTAAGGTTCGATAGAGGAAGCGAATTTACTTCAAAAAGATTTAATAACTTCTATCAGTCTCATGGAATTCGTCGCCCTCTAATGGTACCTTATTCACTCCAACAAAATGGAGTTTTAGATTGAAAGAATCGAACGATTCTTAATATGGCTAGATGTATGTTGAAAGTTAAAAGTATGACCAAGTAATTTGGGCCGAAGCTGTTTCTTGTGCAGTTTATTTGAACAAAAGGTCTCCAACAAGAAATGTTAGAGATCAAACCCCTCAAGAAGTATGGAGTGGAAGAAAACCAAGTGTCAAGCACTTGAGAATCTTTGGGAGCATAGCATATGCTCATATGCCACATCAAGGGAGAGCAAAGCTTGACGATCGAAGTGTCAAGCATGTGCTTGTTGGCTATGATACAAGCTGAAACGACTACAAGCTATACAACCCAAGTAGCGGCAAGGTGGTGGTGAGTCGTGATGTTGAATTTGATGAAGAACTGGCATGGAATTGGGAAGCTCAGGAAGAAACTTCTTATGAATTTCTTCCATACTTTGATGATGAAGAAGAACTAGAGACCATGGAACCTGTCTATGACACAACTCCACCTCCTTCTCCAATAAATGTTGCATCTCCTTCTTCTCAACAAAATTCAAATGAGCACCCGCAAAGGACAAGGAGCATTCAAAAGCTCTATGATGGCATGGAAGAAGTTACTAATTTTGATTTTTTATATTGTCTCTTTGCTGATAGTGAACCAATGAACTTTGATGAAGTTGTTACAGACAAAAGGTGGAGACAAGCCATGGAGAAGGAGATCGATTCAATAGAGAAGAACAACACTTGGGAGTTAACAACTCTTCCCAAGGGTCATCGCGCAATTGGAGTAAAATGGGTATACAAGAAGAATGTTGATGGAGATGTAGAAAGATACAAGGCACGACTTGTGGCTAAAGAATACAAGCAAAGGCAAGAGATTGACTATGAAAAAGTCTATGCACCTGTTACCTGCATGGAGACGATTCATTTGCTCATCTCTTTGGCAGCGCAAATAAAGTAGAATATCTATCAACTAGACGTCAAGTCAGGCTTTTTGAATAGCTATCTTGAAGAAGTCTATGTTGAACAATCATTGGGCTTTGTGGTCAAAAACCATGAAGATAACGTGTTACGGTTGAAGAAAGCTTTATATGGATTAAAGCAAGCCCCATGAACATGGAATAGTTGCATCGACAAGTATTTTCAAGACAATCGGTTTACTCGTTGTCTCAATGAGTCATACTAATGGAGCTATCTTTTTTGTTTGTCTTTATGTTGATAATCTTATTTTCACGGGGAATAACCCAAGTTTGTTTGAAGCTTTTAAGAAAGACATGTCCCGTAAGTTCGAGATGACTGACGTAAGGCTCATGTCATACTACTTGGTCCTAGAAGTGAAACAGATGGAGGATGGAATTTTTATCTATCAAGAAAGTTATACAAAAGAGATATTGAAGAAGTTCAACATGCTCGATTACAACCCCGTGAACACACCGATGGAAAGAGAGACAAAATTGTCCAAGTTTGATGAAGAAGAAAAAGTAGATCCCATATTTTTCAAAAGCCTTGTGGGAAGTTTGAGGTACTTGACTTGTACCAGGCCATATATACTCTTGGCGGTTGGAGTAGTAAGCCGCTTCATGGAAGCTCCTACCTCAACTCATTTGAACGTCGCTAGAAGAATTCTTCGTTACCTAAAAGGTACGAGATTGACTTTGGGCTATTTTATTCTTCTTCTAGTGATTTTCACCTTATGGGATATTGTGATAGTGATTATGCGGGAGATATTGATGATAGAAAAAGCACAACTGGCTTTGTATTTTTCTTGGGTGATTATGTTATTTCTTGGAGTTCAAAGAAACAATCAATTGTTACTGTCTCGACTTGTGAAGCTGAATATATAGCAGCAACATCTTGTACATATCATGCTATTTGGCTGAGAAGATTATTGAAGGAGCTCAATTTTCCACAAATTGAAGCTACAGAGATTTGTATTGACAACAAATTCGTACAGGCACTTGCCAAGAATCTGGTGTATCATGATCCAGGCAAGCATATAGATACAAGGTATCACTTCATCAGAGAATGCATTGCTAAGTAGGAAGTCGAGCTCAAATATGTGAAGTCTCATGATCAGGCTGCAGATATCTTTACAAAGCCTCTTTAAGTTTGAGGATTTTTAGAGATTAAGATCAAGTCTTGAAATGAAAAAGAAAAATCAAAATTAAGGGAGAGATTTGTGGGGCCCATATTGAAGAAAACAAAAAGAAAAGAAGAAATAATTGGATGGTAGGTGGCTAACTTTGTAGACAAATTATAGGCAAATTGCATGACCAAATCGGCAACAAGCCATTTTCATTGGCTATTTGGACGGCAGCTCATACTATAAATAGAGGCCTCGTTTCTTCATTTCAATCACACCAAAATAAGAGAGAAGTACTAGAGCTGTGAGAGTAATCCACAGACTATCTTATAGTCTGTGAAAAAATAGAGTAGGAGTAATATTGTGGTGAGATATTTAAAATAAAGCGTGTTATTTCTTTTGAGTCGTAGTAGTCTTTTGACACTACGCAATTATAATATTATAGTGGTATATTGCTCCTCTCGGGTATTGTATTTTAACCGCTAAAAGATTTGGTGTTATTGTTACTCTCTTGTATTATTATTATTTGCCGTGATATTATTTCCGGATGGGATAATTTATTTTCCCAACAATGTGATGGGTGAGCTAGCTCGACAGGTAAGTTGTGCAGTCAATGCCTTTGACAGGCCAGGATGGGGATTGACATCTGAGCCACGTTAGAGAGACTGGGAGGAAAATCAATTGCCTAATCCGTACAAGATCGATAGTCAGGTTGACCTGCTCCTCTCTTTCTGGTCAGATAAGGGTTTTACTTCAGTTATACTTGTTGGTCATGATGATGGTGGATTGCTTGCTCTGAAGGCTGCATAAAGAGTTCAGTCATCCGCAAATTCGATTAATGTCCATAGCAAGGGGATTGTTTTATTGGGTGTTAGTCTGTCAAGAGAACGGGTTCTAGCCTTTGCAAGGATATTACTGCGTACTTCTGTTGGAAAAAGCACTTGGTGCGTCCACTATTGCGAACAGAATTTACTCAAGTTGTTAATAGATGTGCATGGTATGATGCCACCAACTTGACAACGGAAGTTTTTGGCCTATACAAGGCACCATTATGTGTTGAAGGATGGGATGAAGCACTCCATGAGATAGGAGAACATTCATCTGAAATAGTCCTCTCACCAGAAAATGTGGCACAATTGCTAAAAACAGTTGAAAGTTTACCACTTCTGGTGATTGGAGGTGCTGAAGATGCACTTGTACCTATAAAATCTGTTCAAATAATGGCATCAAACTTGTAAATACTAGACTGGTCGCCATATCTGGCTGTGGACATCTTCCACGTGAGGAGTGTCCCAAAGCATTGCTAGCGGCCATGTCGCCATTCATCAATAGAATTTTAGTGGAACCACAACTGCAACATTAATAGGGCGCTCTATCTCAAGTCGAAAGTATTTATTCAGCTGAGCTTTTTCCCAATTTTACATTTATCTTTGGTAATTTTTCTTTTCTAAATTTACTCAAAAGGTAGAGTCCAAGTCCATCTCTCTTTTTGGTAGCTTTGATTGTGAATTTGCAGTTTGAGTGTTAGAGCAGTTTCAAATGAAAAAAAAAAACTAGGGTTTAAATTAGATAATTGTATAATTTAATAATTTTTAATACAAATGCATTATAACAAACTACTAGGTTCGACCGAACTAGTATTTGTGCTTCTACGTCTTCGGCCCTTGTATGATGTAGGTTGTCATAATGCTACTAACATGCTGGCAGATCGGATCCAGCACTGTTTTTCGTTGTTCCAATGAGAAAAAACAATCATTTTTTAAGATATGTGATGAGATTATGGAAGTTAATTTAGGATACCATATGTGTACTTCGCTAATTGTAAATGACATTATTATTTCTCTTTGTTGTTGATTAAAGTTGCTTTTACTATCTTCGAATATCCTCATGTGTTGCACTGTTGCTTTTCCAGTGCATTATATATTAAACTCAAAACTAATAAACCGATAAGGTCTCGTGCTTTCCTCTTATCTTAATAGAAGAAATGCAAGATCAATTTGAACCCTCGAGGTTCTAAAGTTCATAATTTTGGTTTTTTCAAGATCTTTCAAAGATAATTTTCAGGTGCATTGAATCAAAATATTTGTTTGCACTCGGTATTTACAAAGAACTAAATAATTTAAGCAGTAGAATCACAAATTAAATTGAGAATATTGTCATTTTACTATAGGTAAGTAATAAAGTTTATATGCCATGTTATGCATATGTTTGTTTTGTTTAAACACCAAATGAGCATAAAAGTTTTTCGTGCATTAGTCAGTTCTACAAGAATATGTTTGCAGAAGGTAGACATATCCCTCCAGATCCAGGGCAGTTGGTTTACAAAAGAATTGGTCCAAAGATGGTAGACATATATACCTAGTGTTTTCCTCAAAATGTGAGGTTTTTGCTGAAAAATTCTATTAGCGTGCAACTTTTGTCCAAATTCAAAAAATATGCAAAACGCATATGTGAAATTGTACAGGGTAAAATTGATGAATGACAGGTAGATGTTCGACAAGTTGACACGTGGAAGTAAAGACAAGTAAAATATGAGTCAATAAATAGCTGGCACTGGTTATAAACATGTGACTGGCGCTGAATAAGTTCCGAAGGCACTGGAACCGAGGAAAAATATTCGAGAGGAAGATATCGGTTGGAAAAGACAGCATTCAATGAGCAGCCATTACAAAAAATCTTTGTATTAACGCCCAGCCGTTATGCAGCCATCAAGAGGAATTTTTTTCATATTAAAGAAAGGGATAATTTAGGGATCTTGTCTCCCTGAATTGAGCTATATATAGGAAAATTTGTACACATTGCAGAGACGAAACCATCTGTACCAAAAAAACCAAAATCTGCTCTTATTCTATTACACAACTTTTTTTTGTTCTTCACATTACTCTTATTATTGCTACCAGAGAAGGTGGGCCCACAGTCAGGCTTGTACTTTCTTCAAGTTTGTTTAATTAATTTATTTATGTTCTTAGCTATCTTATATTTTTGGATCAAATTAATTCACGTGTCTATAAGCTACGTCAACTGTACCGTTTTATGGGTAAACAGTTTGGCACCCACTGTGGAACATAGATAATTGTGTTATTACTTTGATCCATTCATTTGTTACTAATGCATCTTGATATTTTTTTAGTCAAAGAAAAGTCAGATATGGTAGCAAACGATATGAACAACTCTTTCAATGTTGGAACAAACAACGAGCGTGAGGATGTGTTCCAGAGTGATGATTCAACTAGTGAAACTCGCAACGAAGGAGATAAAACAACTCCGGTTCGCGAAGAACGAAATTATCGGCATGTGAGAAGTTCAACTACTGATGATATGGACAATGAATGTGTCGTTGGAATGGTCAAAGTTTTGAGAGCACAACAAAAGGAATATTATGAATCATCTCTCAAGACAAGACCGGGTAATGACAGAGTTGAAGCAAGCGCTTTCGGATGCTTCCAATAACTCTAGTGGACGAGTTCGAGTTCCTCCCGGCATGCATGCAAATCAAATAACGCAGAGAATTGGAAACATTGCTTTAAGGGAGGAATTTGGATTTAATGAAAATGAAGCAGGTGGTGCAGGTAGTGAATCCAGGAATGACAACAATGCTAATAATCCTTTTAAAACTGAACTCATGAGATTCATGAGGAAAATGAATGGTTGTACGGATCCAAATGCTAGATAATTCCATACCCGGATGGATCAAATCCCGGGAACACTACCGGTATTGAAGGGGCCGGATTCAAAAAAGTATACGTAGTTGTCGTTCAAACCAAGTGCGGCCTCGAAATTTATTCCGAAGAGATTCAAGATGCCCGATATTTCGAAGTATGATGGAACTTCAGATCCACAAGAGCATATAACAACTTACACGCGGTTAAGGGGAATGATTTAGCATCGCATGAGACCGAATCTGTCCTGCTGAAGTAATTCGTGAAACCCTAACGAATGGTGCTCTAACATGGTACTTTCTTTTACCTGAGCATTCAATTGATTCTTTTGAAATTCTTGCAGATTCCTTTATTAAAGCTCATGGCGAGGCGAGGAAAGTCCAAGTTAGGAAAGCTGACATATTCAGAATCACTCAAGGAGAATCTGATTGTTGCGAGAATTTGTCATCTATTTTCAAAAGGAGAGGATGCTGCTACCGGCGATACCGGATGAATGGGCAGCTGAAGTGTTCACCAAAAGCCTTAATCCTTTAAGTTTTGATGCCTCTAGGAAATTGAAGAAAAGTTTGTTGGAGTTTTAGGCAACCACATGGGCAGACGCCCATAATCGTTATGAATCAAAAATCGGAATCGAAGATGATCAATTGAGTTCCTCGGTGTCTTGCAAAGTCAACTCGACCAACCTAATTTAGGATTAGAGAAACAAGTTTATAGAATTTTTAAGTCATGAAAATTGCCTGAAGATCCTAAAGCTACCCGAGAGCTACGAACTAAAGCTGCTCGTTATTGCCCTGTTGATGATCAATTACACCGAAGATCTTTTCAAGGAATATTGGCTCAGTGTATAGGGACTCCAGAGGCTGATTATGTAATGAGAGAAGTTCATAAAGGGGTGTAGGAAAATCATTCCGGTGTGGACTCATTGGTTCTCAAATTGATAAGGGCTAGCTACTATTGGCCCCAAATGGAACAAGACGTGAAGGCATTTGTACAAAAATGTGATAAGTGTTAGTGTCATGCATAATTAGTGCATCAGCCGGCAGAGCTTTTCCATTCGGTGGTATCACCGTGTCCATTCATTAAATGGGGGATGAACATAGTTGGTCCCTTGCCTCAAGGGTCCGGACAAGCAAGATTTCTTTTAGTTTTAACTGATTATTTCACAAAAAGGTGCTTACAAAAATATTGGAGAGTAAGAAGTGATTGATTTCATATGAGATCATATCATTTATCTGTTTGGAGTACCAAAAGAAATTTCTTGTGACAACGAACCACAATTTATAGGTTCCAAAGTCATAAAGTTTTTGGAAGGATTGAAGATCAAAAGGATCACATCTTCTCCATATCATCAAAGTGCTAACGGATAAGCAGAGTCGACCAACAAGGTGATAATTCAAAACCTCAAAAAGAAATTAAAGGATGCTAAAGATAATTGGCCAGAAGAGCTATTGGGTGTTATGGGTATCTCGAACAACAGTAAAGTCATGCATGGAGAAATACCATTTTCCCTTGTGTACAGCGCATAGGATTTGATTCCAATAGGAATTGCCAAACGATTGGAATGTGACAAACCTCAAAATGTATTATTGTCAAAGATCCTTGTTTGTATTGAAAGTATGTGTTGGTACTGAAAGTATGTGCTGCACTCTTTTTTCCCTTTGTCCAGTTTTTTTTTCCAATTGAGTTATTTTGGCAAGGCTTTTAACGAGGCATCAACGTAAAACGTACTATGAGGAAGGATCATCAACGATATCAAGAACTCCAATATTCGTATTCTCATACTTAGCATCCGAACACTAGGGAGAATTATTGTATATCAGAACACTGAAAGTGTCATGAAGACCGGGGACTATTAGAATTGGAAGTTGTATCTTATCAGGACCGGTGACTACGTGATCAACCCCATGAAAATAAGTTGTACAATTTAGCCACATGTATTGGCAGCTTTATTTAATGAAGCAAATAAATATTTATGTAAATGTACTTTTGTAAACAGAAGGAATAAATCAAAGTCCTTTTGTTTTTATCTTATTTCTTGCCCAAGTGATACGTTAGGATTTTTTTCATTTGAAAGTTAGTTAAACTTCAAATGCTTGTACCAGAATGAATAGGAAACGTCCTCTTCAATAGCACCATAAACATAATGGTCCTTTCTTATGAAACTCTCATAATCAAAGGGTAGACACTGGAAGTATGAATGCCCAAGAATAAAGTTATCGGATGCAAATAATTTCCGAACTTTATTTATTATTTAAAAAAATATTCTACACGGAAATTAGTCAAAAGGTGCCTTTTATTTATTGAAAATGTCAAACTCAAAAGAAGTTATAGCATAGTTACAAAATATAATATAATACACACACACACACACACACACACACACATCGATTGGTTTTACTTGCGGATTCCGAAGGAGGAGAAGTATCTTCTGCATCTTTTGCAGATGAAGATTGTTCCGCATCCGATCCAGTACTTTTATCCTTATCTTCTTCTTCAGCTTCCTCTTCGGTTCTCGAGGACTCAGAACTTGTGTTCGAGGAGCTTGAAGCAGTAGACCGAGCAGGAATGTTATTGAAGACAGCTGTCTCCAATTCAAGAGCTTCAGCGATACATCCATCCATATTTACAATGCCTTCTTTGGCCTCCTCCAAAGTCTTCCTCCTCATCTGGTAATTGCATAAGTTTTATTGAAGAGGAAAGAGTCTTCTTGATCTTGGAGTTTGGCTCAAAGCCTCTTAATTTTGGATTTTAACGGTTCGTTTTCATCCCTCACGATGCCATAGGTTCGGTTAAGGTTAGTATTTGTTTCCGAGTGTTCGCGGTTTTGCTTCATAAACGTTTTCAACCTTTCTTCCATCATGGCTCTCTCCTGCTTAGCAATAGTAGCCTCCTCGGTTTTGGAACACGCGCTTGCTTCCAGATTTTGGATTTGTTCCATGGAAGCATATTCACGTTCTGTTGCCATAGTCACGGCATCCTGTATCTCAGCCTACTTGGCTTTCAACTCCTTAAGCTCTTCGTGCAGTTGAGCGGCCTCTCAGCTGTGAACTATTTTATGTTGCTCAGATTGCTCTAATGAGACTTTGAGATCACCCATTTGAGCAACTTTTGCTTCTAGAACCAGGAAGCTTTTAGCGAGGTGATCTCGTTCAGGATCAAACTAATCTTGATCAGCTGTAAGTGCTTTCTTGTCCAAGATCATCTTTTGTAAGCCTTCAAAGGCAAGGAGGTTAGCCTAAAAGATCAAAGATTAAGTTATAAAGACAATGTCTAGCAAGAGAAAATGGAAGATAATAAAATTGAATTGATAACTGAGCAGCAAGGTGCACGCTGTTATTAATTAGACACTTGGCAGAAAGAGTGTCCATTTTCCTCCAATCCCTGTTCGAACTTCAAAGCCAAGGTTTTCAAGTAATTGGCAACTCCCACCGGCTTGGATAGTAAGTGGCACACATTAGAAACCGAAAGAGTGACGTTGTGTTTGCCGTTAGGGTTTCGAATGGGTGCCGGGAAAACATTCTCAAAGTTTCCATGATCGAGTGACCGAGGAGAACTAACATTTTCTATTTGTTCGGTTGCAGACGGTTGTGAAATAGGAGCTGATGATGCTGCAGCTGATGTTTAAGTAGAGAAAAACATCAGAGATACAACTCCTCTGACCGGAAGCAACAACGGGAGCCCACTAGCAGGCTCAACATTTTCAACTATTCCCATTTTAGTGATGAGTCCTCGAATTTCGTCCTGTTAGGCATTCAATTGAGCAGGTGGATATATTTTTCTTCTTCTTTGAAGAGAAATCGTATCATCATCGGTTTCTTCTTCATCAAGGACCACTATTTTCGGTCTAGTTGGAGCTTCTTTTATTTAAGGCTTCTCTCGAGTCTCAGCCATAGATGTATGTCTTTTTTTCGGGTTTTAATCCTTTGGTTGGGGACTCAAGGAAGATGGACCTTCACCTAAAGCAAGAGCGGCATCACGAGCCCTCTTCCGATCAGGGATTGCTTGAATTTGTTGATGGACCACCATAGGGTCATGGGAAACATCAACAGCGGGGAGAATAGAGGGTCCCTTCGGAAGGCCTGCGCGGTATGAAGGAGAATTGGTAAATTCGTACTTTGTCATGTTGGGGGTTGAAAAAGAAAAAATTACTTAGTGTGACTCTTGGCCTTCCAATTAAATTTGGGAGAAATTTCTTTCCACCAACGGGAATTCCGTGTAGAAACGTCTAGAATCTTTTGTACCCATTGGGTCAAGTTCCTAATCGATAGTGAACCCAATGGGTGGCTGAAATAAAAGAAATAGAAGTTAGCAAAAAAGGGAATTCTCTTTAGTGCAATAGAAAACAGATATCTGCAGAGCTTAGGAGCAAAGTTCCAAGATTCAGGGGTAGAAGGTGTTATTGCTGGAAGGATGTCCCTGGTTGCAATTAGGGATGTTCGTCGGTTGGTACGGTACGGTATTTAGACATTTTGGTTCGGTATTTTCGATATTCAGTTTTTTAAAATTCTATACCATTATCGTACCTAATTAAATTCGGTATGGTTCGGCTTTTCTCCTTTCAGGTTTGGTTTATTCGGTACGGTAACTTCGATTTTTTCAACTTCAATATTAACTAGTGTATAGAGCCGTTAACTGTAATATTCTTAGTTAAAGTGCTCACAAATGTAAAAATAAAAATGTTCTAAGCACTGTTGATACATTTTTTGTCGAAAACCAGCAAGTATCAACCCACCGAAAGAAAAAAGTACATAAAGGAATAAATTTAATCATTGAAAATGTCTTATTACTTGCTTAGAGCTAATTCCTGAACTCAAATAATACAACAAGGACTAATCCAATGGATGTTATTAAATACATGAGAAGAAACACCCCAAAATCGTAAAAGTATTACGTTAAGACTCTTGGCATCCTAGAGAATAAGAGTCAAAATCTGCAGCCTACATTGTTCCTCAATTTTTCTAAAGAAGTACATAGGCATTACTACCAGCCTCAAAAGAAAAGTATTATCTAGCTTAGTATGTTATAATTAATAATATGTATATTGGTTAAATTATTATATATTTCGGTACGGTATCGGTATTTCGATACCATTTTTTTAATACCAAATACCATACCTAATATCAATTTTTTTTACAAATTTAAACCAAATACCAAAATGTCGAATACCAAATACCAAAGTTTTCGATTTCAGTGCGGTAATTCGGTATTTATCAAATTATGTACAGCCTTATTTGCAATAACAACGAACAGTTTCATACAACCACGGTCATTGTCATCATCAACACTAGTAATAATGGCATGGTGGCCGCGTTTGCTGACGTTGATCACACCTCTATGAAAATTCTTTGGGGAGTAGAGGTAGATCAAATGAGCAAGAGCGAGGGTTTCTCCGGCTTGGGTGCACAATACCCGAAGGCAAGCCACCATACATCATATTGATGGGCTTACCTGAGCCAAGCAGATTGGTAGTGGTGGTAAAATTCTAAGATAATGGGATCAATTTCTTGGCCCATTCTTAAAGTAAAACGGTTTGAGTAAATGTACATGACCTCGGTTTACTAAAGGTGACCCTTTTCACTTTATTGGGGGCCAAAATTTCAATGTTTTCCATTCACAGTCTTCCTTCATAACAGGAATACTAGCATGGCGAATGGAAGAAGGATATCTGCTGACGGTCCAATTTCTGTCATTTTTGGGGTTGATAGGTTCTTTTTGTACTTGGAGATCGGTTTCGGAATTTAATTGTCATAGGATGATTGTGTTGGTGGTAGGAGGACCGACTTCGGCTTTCTAGTTTTTGTTCTTCTTAGAAGTGCCATCACCAATGTGAAGGCTAGAGTTTTCGGGGGCAGGAGTAGTAGAAGGCATGATGGTAGAAAATTTGAGTTAGAAAATTTTACTGAGGAAGAGGGGTTTGCAGAAAAGCTCTAAGAAAATTCGAAGAAGAAGAGTTTGTAAAAGAGAAGGGTAAAAACATTGAGTAATGGAGAAGCTTATAGGTAGCTGATAATGTGCTAGAATTACATGTAATCGGATATGTTTTACCCCTACTTAGGTGTGTTTTTAGGTGTTTTGAATGTTGAAAGATAACCAATTGAGCTTAATTGTTGAAGTTTGTTATGTAGGAAGCCAAGAGTGAAGAATAGAGGTGATTTGAGCAATAATGAAGCTAAAATTTTGAAGAAAAGTAAAATCAGACAAGGCAGTGAAGTAACTAGGAAAAGCACAAAAAAATCTGAAAAACACAACCAGGTCCTGTGCGAAGCACAGTTATAGCACAAGGGCAAATTTGTCTGCGTTTTATCTTGAGGGGCAACTTAGTCAATTGACTTAGGGACGTGATATAAAAACTTCCAACCCTTATTTCAGCCACACGCTTGACCTGAGAAGGAAAGAAACACCATTGTTGAAACAAAGTTGAGCCCGAAAGATCCTCAAGTTCATTCAAGAAGACGAATCGAAGAGTTTCTCTCTACTTTTCTATATTTATTTACATGTATATTGGTTTGACAATGGTTTATGTATTTTTGAGTAGTGTTATGAGTAGCTAAACTCGTCATCTAGGGTTGATGGAACCAATTGTTGGATGAATTCTTGATTGCGTATTGATATAATTGAGCCATTTTTACTCTCTAATTGTTCAATTATGTGCTTCTTGTGGTTAATTGAAGGGCTCTTAATTAATTGTGTCTAGTTATCTTGTGTTGCTTGAGAGAGAACACTTGATTAGATTGTTGTTGAACAAAGCTACTTCCGAGTAAGTTAAGAGATTAATTACCTGGATTTAAAAGCAGGATTAGAGATAACAAATCTTTGGCGTGATCTTTATGAGTTGTACGAATTGTCAGCTAGAGTAACTCGAGAGAATACTTCTAGTAAATTATCGTAATTGATCGAGAGATAATTGCTATAAACAAGAACTCATCAGCTTTAGAGAATAGTGCGGCGTGATTATAGCTAGCGTGTTAGGAATTAATCGGGCAATTGAGAAAATCATAAACCTTAGATCTTTTTATCCTTGATTCAACCTCATTCTTGCTAGTTGATAGTTTTTATTGTCTTTTTTTCTTTGTTAAGTAATTTTCGTTAATTCATAAATCAAATCTTGAACTTTGGAAGTTGTCTGAGCTTATCGTTAGTGATACTGAAAAGTTGTGGCAAATAGGTTGGTTCTCTATGGGATCCGAACTCTTGAACTAGATTATTTTTTCAGCGATCGCTTAGACCTTTTTATAAGGCATAGTTGGGCGTGATCAAATTTTGGCGCCATTTTGGGGAACTAACGGTGTTATTCGTTACAACTTGAAAGAATTGCTAGGATTTTTTGTTTATTTCAATTTTCCGTGGTGCTAAAAATATTTCCATTGAAATTCTCACGTTTGAACTCTTCTGTGCCTCAAGTGCATGCCTAGAAGCTCCTTGAGAACTAGTGAACTATTTGAAGGTCTCTCAGATCTCGAGAAAGCATTTAGGACATTGAATTGGGATAACAAGAAGGGCAAACAGCTAAAACAGAACTAACAAATTGAAATTGAAATGGTGACATTGATAACATCAATGGGGACAATAGAAATAATCAAGTTGACCCAAACATCAGAGTAGTAGCACCTCTTGTGCCGGAAGCTGCTCTATATGATTAGGTGCAACCAACTGCTGACAGTCTAGCAACTGCAATTGCAGTCCCTCCGATACAAGCGAAAACTTTTCAAATTATAAACAACATGCTTCATTTGCTGCAGAATAAAGGGTTGTTCTCGGGGTCTTACATCGAAGACCCACAACAACATCTGAAGAATTTTCTATCAATTTTTGTCACTTAAAGATAGCCGAATATGACACCCAAAGCAATCAGAATGTTACTGTTTCCATTCTCAATGACTGGGGAGGCTCAAACTTGGCTGAATTCACTCCCAATAAACTCTATTGCTACTTGGGAGAAACTAGTCAAGCAGTTCTTAAACAGGTTTTATCCATCCAACAAGACTGCAAGGCAAATTGATGAGATATTGTAGTTCAGGTAGAAACCAACTGAAACATTTCAAGAAACCTGGGAGAGTTTTAAGGGTATGATGGTGAAATGACACCATGGTATCCTGGATCAGATGCTAGGACAGAGATTCTATATGGGTTTGGCTGACAAACTGAAGGCTAATGTAGATGCTTCAGCCAGGGTTGCATTCTTGAGCAAATCATTCATAGAGTGTAAGATTTTTCTTGACAAGATGGCTCAAAGTTCAAGCTGGATGACGAGGGATACAACACTTACTCTAATAGTGCATTCTATTGCTCTTGACCCAGACAATACAAATGCAGAAAACATAGCCACTCTAATGACCCAGATGAGTTTGCTGACAAAGAAGATTGACGAGATGGGCACGAAACAAGTTCATATTGTTGACACAAGAAATAGAGACTTATGCACTCGCTACATCAATCAGTTGTACGTTTGCTCGTGGAGTGGAGAAAATGAGAACCAGGGCTTCAGAGAAGACATGAATTACGTAAATAATATTGGGGGTCAGAGGCAAGGTGGACGTCAAAGGGACCTCAGAGTCAGCAGTACAGACCAGCCCAACAACAGTACAATACCAATCATGTGGGAGTACGACCATAAGGCCAAGATGTGCCCTATCAAAGGCAATTGGGTTACAATCAGCAGCACCAACAACAGTTGGCTTACCAATAACCTCATCAACAACAGGTAACCAGGCAGAAAGACAGTAATATGATAGAAATCAAGGGCATGCTGCAACAAATCATTGGGACTAATGGAGAGATGCAAGAAAAGTTAGTCACACATGACTCGGTTATTAAAGGCATTGAAACTCAGTTAGGCCAGTTGTCCATGGCTTTGAACAATCATCCATAAGGAACATTGCCTGCAGACACACACATCAATCCAAAAGAGCAGAACCAGAACCAGTTAGTGGCAGTGAGTCTCAGGAATGGAAGGGATTTGGACAGAGAGTAAGGATTTGCTCAATCTAATAGAGAGATAGTGCCACCTACTCCAGTGTCATTCGAGATCGATGAGTCGACGGAGCTCACAGAGGTTGTCATTGAACAAGCACAAGTTCACAAAGGCAAGGAGAAAGAAAATGAACAGTTTCCTGAACAGGTAGTGGAAAAGACTTCTAATCAGGAAAAGACATAGAGCGGTGGGCAGAAACGAACCCCAGCACCATTCCATCAAAGGTTGGGAAAGCAAAAGAAAGATGATCAATACAAGAAACTCATGGAAATTCTAAGGCAGATTCAATTGAATATTCCTCTGATGAATGCTTTGCGGGAAATGCTAGGCTACGCTAAGATGATGAAGGATTTGATGTCTCGAAAGTTTGACTTCCTGGACCTGTCTATTGTGATGCTGACTCAAACTTGTCGCGATGTAGTGACAAGGCCTATGGCTCAAAAGTTGTCTGATCCCGGTAGTTTCACTATCCCATGCACAATTGGAAGTTATGCATTTGCTAAAGCACTGTATAACTTAGGAGCCACTATTAACTTGATGTCCTTCGCAATCTACACAAGTTAGGCATTGGTAGAGCTAGACCAACCTCAACATTGCTGCAACTGGCTGACCACACAGTGAAAAGGCCAATAGGAATTCTGGATGATGTGCTCGTTCAACTGAAAAAGTTTGTATTTCCTGCCTATTTTTTTATTCTTGACTGCCGGGTTGGCGAAGAAATACCAATAATTTTGGGAAGGCCATTTTTAGCTACTAGGAGAGTGATTGACTATGAGACGGGAGAGTTGAAAATGAGGTTGAACAATAAAGAAATATTCAACGTTCAACAATCTATGAGGAGGCCCAGCAAATTTGTAACTGTTCGCTAGTGGAGGCAGTTGATGTGATACTACAAGAGGAGGATGAGACTCTTCATGTTAGAGACCCATTGGAAGCTTGTTTGATGAATTTAAAAGAAATGGATGGTGCAGAGTTGGCAGAGTAGGTTATGGCTCTCGAAGGTCAAGGTTTCTGCAAAAGGGAACCTCGGTTTGAGCCATTACAACTAGAAGAAAGAGAAATACCACATGCGAAGCCGTCAATAGAAGAGCCACCACAGTTAGACCTGAAACCACTTCCAGCTCACCTCATGTATGCTTTCTTAGGGCCTAACTCTTATCTCATCTGGTTTGTTAGCTGTGCAGGTAGAACAACTCTTACAGGTGTTACAGGATGTAAGACTACTATTGGTTGGACCATGGCAGACATTAAGGGTATTAGCCCAACCTTTTGCATAAATAAGATTCTCTTGGAAGAAGGGCACAAGCCTTCCAGAGAACATCAAAGAAAGTTGAACCCAAATATGAAGGAACTGGTGAAGAAGGAAGTCATTAAGTGGCTGGATGCGGGCATCATTTTTCCTATCTCGGATAGCGTCCAGGTAAACGTAGTCCAATGTGTTCCGAATAAAGGTGGCATGATTGTTGTATAGAATGAGAATAGTGAGTTGATCTCTACTCATAGGTCACGGGTTGGCGAATTTGACTAGGAGGTCTCACGTCTGCTTTTTGGATGGATATCCGGGGTAAAATGTCATTCACTTGTCCGTATGGCATCTTTGATTTTCGGAGAATGCCGTTTGGCTTATGCAATGCACCGACCATTTTTCAAAGGTGTATGATGGCCATTTTCACTGACATGGTTGAAGATATTATGGAAGTCCTTATGGATGATTTCTCAGTGGTGAGAAATTCGTTCGATGACTTCCTTAACAATTTGAAAAGAGTGTTGAAAAGGTGTACGGAGACTAATCTGGTGCTGAATTGGGAGAAGTGTCATTTTATGGCACAAGAAGGTATAGTTTTAAGGCATCCAGTTTCAAGTAAGGGTATTGAGGTCGACCATGCTAAGGTTGACGTGATAGAGAAGTTGCCACCGCTGTAAAGCCCCGTTAAAATTTCCTATTGATTTAAGATTATATAGTGCGCCAACAGTATTTAGAAATAACGTGTTCGAGTACTAAAGGAGACCCATGGGATAGAACCACATTATTTTGAAATGAAAATATATGTTTAAGGTGTGTTGGAACATACTAAGGAGTTTTGTGAATGGCAAGAATTTGTGTGGAACAAATTGGATACATTAAGTGTAAATGATGTCTCAATTCGCACAAGATCCTACTTCAAATGCATGTTGCTACCAAAATATAACGACTTAGGAGGTGATATACCTATCAAATTAAATCCCTTTGAGTCTAGTTTTCAAAGCATCAAACTGTTCATCATTTGGACACTCCTATAAGAAGTTATGATAAAATTCCCAAAGGCTGGCAGAATGTGATTCTACGGTTAATTCTGCAACCACAGAATCATTATGCGAACCGCAAAACTGGTTTGCTGACAGCAAAATGGTCGCATACCAGTCCAGTACAACCTAGTTTTGGGCACCAGATGGCTCGTTGTGCGGACCGCATATCTGTTCTGCCTTCAGTTCTGCGCCGTAAACCTGAGTTCGGAGGGTCCGTATTTCTATTTTTATAACCCGACCCCATTTTGATAAATAGCTTTTGGGATTTATTTTTGGTTGATTATCTGATGGTTTTCGAGAGATGTAAGAGCATTTTATAGAGAGAAGGAGGAAACCAAATATTTTAATCATCCAATCTTGCACCAATCTTCAAGAACCAAGAAGCCATTTACTAGACCATCATCTACTCGGGTAAGATCTTGCCCTAAAACCTTCATGCAATTGTTATAGGTTTAATTTGGTTATGGAGTTGGAATTAGGTCACCCATGTATCAATAGCTTGTAGTACGTGAGGTTAATAAACTAGTTTGGGTAGTTTCTAGTTAAAATTGGTTGAGGGAGGAAGGGATTACCATTGTAGAGCTTTATAGTCTATTTTGCATACTAGGTGTTTGACAAAATTCCTAAGAGAGTTACACCATGTGAACCCTTCTAATTATTATCCGATTTTTGCTATCTTCCTATAGATTATTATTGCTAGAAGTGTTGGGACGTTGTAGTAACTTAAGGAAAGCTCAAACAAGGTATGTTGGCTAAACTACTCTCTTAGAATCGAATTCCATAATATTCCCGTAAGTTTCAAGTATGGTTGGCCCAAGTTCCTAATTCCTATGTTCCGGATTATTCCTTATAAACTTGACTATCGCGAATGAGCTTAAGGTCTTGGTCAAAAATGTCTTGTTGTTGATAATGTTTAAAGAAGCTTGAAAATGAAATAAGAGTATTGATGATATAAGGTGTAGCCACCGTGCCAAGAATGAAAGTTATATTTGTGGCTAGTGGTGCCAATGAAAGAAGATGAGTGTGAAGATTGTGAAATGAGATTTGATTCAATTGTTCCAAAATTATCTCAAAAATAGAATTGCCTAAAAGCTTATATTCAAGTCATGCCCATATGTTGCTGTTTTAACTAATGCTACGCTTTATAAGTATTTTCAATGTGTTTTGCATCCTTACATATTCGTGAGTGAAAATTGTGTAGTGCCCTCTTTGGGGAAAAGTATTTCAAGAATAAATGGTTTACTACTTGTTTATGATTTTAACTTGCACTTCGATTACCAATTATTTTACTCCATTTCTCGAAAGAAATCTATTGTGTTTATAGCCTTCATTTCAAACGAACTTAAAGTTGTGATTTCCGGAATACTATATATGTTGATATTTATGATGACGATCCATGGAAGGAAAGATATGAAAGTGTGAAATTTAAAATACGGCCACTGAGCCTTTAATAAAGAATCTCGTGAATGGCCAAAAGAGCCAAGGAAATATTGTTGTCGTGATTGGTTGAAAATACTAGTGGAGATTTATAAATTGTGAAAAATGATGAGGTAAATATATTTGTGCTCTTTTTTTCCTTGTGTGTATACCAAAATTATTTTTGGGAGTATCATTAGTAAACCGAGGAAGGGTGAGTCATAAGGCCCATACACGAAACTACACGTGCCGGTGTAGGAGTGGATTGTGATTAACCCCCTTAATTGGGATGAGATCTAAAAATAGCTGTGATTTGGAAAAGTCAACCCACACGACATATGTGGGAAGGCGGCCTAACTTATCGGGTGGATATCGGACGCTATGTTGCGCACATGGTGGTACTACTCTTGGTAACACCTTTCTTTCGCACTACATGTCAAACCACATTGTTCGTGGGGAGATGGCCTAGCCGGTCAGGCGTGATCGGACTCCGTGCTAATAACACAGTGGTATATCGGTACTAATGATCTCCCAACCAAAAATATATATTATTTTCGCATTTTGAATTTATTATGTTTTAACTGGGCGTTTGGATATTGTTGATTGTGACTTATTATTTCTATGGGTTTTTTTTCTTTCTTATATTGGCATTCTATTTTGAAAGAGGACAGTTGGCTTTACATACTAGTACTATTCCATATGTACTAACATCCCTTTTGCCGGGGGCGCTGCATCTTCAATGGACGCAAATGGTTCATCAACGGGCAACTATGGTCCTCGTTAGCAGTTACTCCCTATTCAGCAGATTTTGGTGAGCCCTACTTTATTCTGGGCCGGATATCATTTGATATTGTACTTTGTGTTTTAAGGTATAGTCGGGGCCTTGTTGCCGGCATTTACATATTACTCTTCTATTGTACTTAGAGGCTCTATAAATAAGTTATGGGTGGTGCTTGATGTGAGGAATTGAACTAGAAATGTTGGTATTTGGAAAACATGTATTTTCATTTATCTATAAACTCGTAATATTTTGGAACTTATGAATGAAGTTGCTAATAGATATGAAATGGGATTTGTTAATAAAATATTTTCAATGTTTGATTAATGGAGTTCATCTCGTCTTTTTTCATGGATGAGTTTGGGTAGAAGGAAATCCAACAGGGTTGCTCGGCCAGGTTCACTCGGTTGAGCGCTGATCACGCTCCCCAAGTTTGGGGCATGACAAACTTGGTATCAGAGCCTAAGGTTTTAAAGTGTCCTAGGATGTCTCGTAGCCGTGTCTAGTAGAGTCCTTCTTATCGGTGTGTTGTCGACCACATCATAATGAGGAGGCTACTTGGACATGTAGGAATTTCACACTTCTTTGATACTCTAGATCGTGCGATAGGGCTCAATATAGGAAGCTAATTTCCACGTCATGCGTTATTTTCCAGATGAGTAATCTACGAGATCGAAGCAGCAAGGAGGGAATGACCCCGCCATTGAATCTGGGGGAGATTACACAAGAGTTCATTGGGAGAATACGTCGAGCCGTGTAAGGATTGGAAGAACTTGTTACTAAGGTAAGTGTCCTTGTTCCTACCAATGTCATCGCACCACCAGATCGTGTGGTAAGAGAATCTAAGAAACGAAAGAGGGTTGTTGGTGCTAATGAACCGGATTGTTTGATTTGCAAGAAGCGTCACTTGGAAAAATATTGGATGACTCTTGAAATATGTTATGACTATGGAAAGAGGGGGCACAAGAAGAACAAATACCCTAGGTTGGGTACACCCATCCCAGTCTGCCCGATGTGCGGGAATGAACATTTGGCATCGTGTTGTGAGTATGCTTAGCAGCATGTTAGGGGTGGCAGGCTTGGGAAATTCCAATGGCCTACACAGCAGACCGGTATGGGGTTTGTTACTCCCATAGTGGAAGCCTGGAGGAAAGATAAGGGGGATGCTTATGATGTACACAAAAAGGGTGAATATCAGGTCAGTGGGGCAAGTCAGTTTAGCGGACCTCATCCCTGTTGTGTGAAGTGTGGGAATGTCATTCGGGAGTATGTCACTATAGTACCAATGTATTCTACAAGTGTGGTATGAGGGGTCATGTTCAGAAAAATTGTCATTCATCTCGCCAAAGCATGGGCTGGGTGCGACACAACCATCTAGTTATGCAGCTACTACATCTACAGCGCCTCCCCTAGCTAGAGGCACTATACCACCCGCAGGGCGTGGAGCAGCTAGGGGTGGTATTCAGAGCTCGAGAGGGCCCAGCAGGCTTTATGCTATGAGGAGGCGTCAAAAGTTGGAGGCTTCTCCAGATATGGTTACAGGTATATTGACTATCCAATCTCATGATGTATATGCCCTTATTGATCCCGGTTCCACTTTGTCATATGTCATTCCTTATGTTGCAATGAAAATTGGGATAGAATCGGAACAGCTTTATGAGCCATTCTCTATATCTATTCTTTGAACAAGACCTATCATTTGTGAAGCCTCTTTATCGCAACTCCTTATATCTACAACCTCTTGATAAATTAAGTTCTATACTGATTTCCTTGAATTGGGTTATAACCCTAGGATAATACTTCTCAGTTACTTCCCTAATACTCTCAACAACGGACTATACCTGATGAATTTCTTACAGATCCTTCTAATTCAAATGGATAACATCTAATCACTTGTGTTTATGCCTGCACCCTCACAATATTTACCTACGTGGTATCAAATCTAATGTAAGGCAGCCTAGTGCCGAGATCTTTCTTGAGCCAGTCTCTTTCTCCTATGCACGTGACTCATATGGTTTGAGCAGTCCCTTTACTCCCTTTTGTGACCATTATCATAAACCGTTTTTAATGTCTAGTAACACAAGAGCATATCTCAGCACCTATCATATGGGTGCATGTCAATTGAAATGGTCACTCGTCCATATAAAGTTTCTCAGAAATTTGGGATCTCTCACAAATTCGGCCCAAGAATATCTATTGTTCGCCTATCTCAGTATGACTTTCATGTCCACTTAGGACATTCCGCAGTAAGTAGCTCACTTTATTCCTAGTATCCTAGTTGCCCATAAAGTGACCTGGTATGGCAGCTTGAGAGTTATTATGGTAGAAACACGTCCAGCTCATAACAAATATTCATCTTCTCTTTATACATCCACAACATGTATTAACTGTGTTCCTTAGTTAGTGAATTCACTGTGCTAGTTTCCCGATACTTGTTGGATAACCATGAGAGATCGCGTCCTTCTATGTATCACTGTAACACTTCCTTTCTCATAAGGACCCGTAATAGGCTCTCCGTCAAGACCAAATGCACCTTTGGGGGTTATCATAGCATCATGTCTGCTTCTCATGTTTTCCCATCTTTTATTAGCATATGGGTACTTTTCAAGCCATAAAATCCGTGGCGAACTCGTTATGAACATCTGCAAACCTTCCATGATTATTTTATAGTGTCTCGCTGGGTTCGTTATCTTTACACACTCAACTTCTAGAATCACTAGCTATGCCATTGTCAGGTGCGGAGAGTTTTACCATCCTTAATATTCCAAATCCCTTGGTGGGGAGAATTTTTATTTGCCTTTCTCCCCGGAGCGTTATATCAACCCTGAGAACCTCTCTAACCAATCCATGCTTTAATCTCAATATTAAGATGTCCTAGATACAAGGTTTCGCTCGTGAAAGGTTTTAGATGTTTCAGATTTTAGGCGCCTATCATGAACATATTTAGTTTGAGGGTCAAGCCAATCGTATCTCTAGTCCTCTCATATAGGATCAACTATCAGGAAGGGTTAAGCTGTTAGAATGATAACAATCTCACAAGTGTTCCACTTCTTTTTCAACCTCACAGGCTTGTGGCATATCTATTCCTGGTGTCAGTTAATGTTAAGAGCATAATGCAACTTCATATATTTTGAAACCCATATCACATTCAAGGTACCAGAATATTCTTATTTAGAGTTAAACCAGTTTTCCTTAAACTCAAGAAAGCAATTGGTGTCACGTACTTGGCTATATCTCTTTGAGGCTTACTATTGCCAAACAAGGCACATATTGAATGAAACAATTGTTGTATCTTTTTCATGACACATAGTCTTCCAAGAATAACTGACAGAAATGTCTTTATCCTCCCGATCATGCCTCTCATATATCACATGTCTAAGATGACTCACTTCTTTTACATCTTAAGATCATGTACATGGTCCTTACATTATCAACGCATACTAGGAAACTCTATGCCTCAATTGTCAAATCAATGATGTCATCACAATGATTAACCATGTCAGCGCTATTGGTAGTAACCTGTCTCTTAGGATATAACCTCCTGAAATGCCCTGCTCAGCACATTGATGGAATCTTAAAAAATTTCAGCCCAATCTCGAACCTCGTTGTTCCTATTTATAGTAACCTATAGGGGTTAAAGGTTCAAAAATGTCAAAGAATAAGCATCATCCCGTTATCAAATATATTGGATAGGAAATTTTATGGTCATATTCAAGCTAGCACATCTTAGAGTAATCGTTGGAGGTCGCCAAAGGTTTAGTTTGGGTGTTTGACATAGGGATTTAGAGTTGAAAAAAGTGAACGGGTTATTCTCAAGATTTTCTCTATGAATATATTAGGTGAATTGTTAAGGAATGTAAAGTATGTGTAGTCACAGTAGGCCTTATGAAATCTTGAAGGAAATAGGCCAAACTATGAGTATGATGTTTCCCTATTATTGTCCTCCATGTACCCAGTGTTTCATGTGTCTATGTCTAAGGAGGTAATTCGAAATCCTTTGTATATCGTTCCAGTGGAGGTTATTGAAGGTGAAGTTAGTGGATAGTTAACTTATGAGAGGTACCTAATTATCATCCTTGTTAGATAAGTCCGGAAGTTGGGCAATCTATGTTAATGTGTTATGGCGAAGTCTATAAGTCGAGAAGGTCACTTTGAAGGCCCAAAGTGTTGTGGAAAGAAAATATTTTCGCTTGATTGTATAGCAAATGGTTGTGATTTGAAAGTTACTTTCTATGTGTTATGATTTGAATATTTGCAGCTCATGTCCAGATATCACTCTTGATAATATAATGCCTGTAATGTTGAGATTAGTGCTGTTGATATACATTGTGATGCTTTGTCGAGTTGTGGATGTGTTGTTTGGAGTGGTTTTGGTGATTATCTGGCAAGTGGTTAGGCCCAATTACAGGGGAGACTTTGTCGAAAATTCTAAAAATTTTGGAGTTAGTCAAATTTATTTGGGGGCTTGAAATGTTTGAAAGAAGAGTCGATTTATGTTAGGTATTCGGGGTGGACACTACTCCTCATTCGAGGACGAATGATCCTAAGCGGGGGAGAATGTAAGGCCCCATTAAAAATTTCCTTTAAGATTTATTAGTGCGCCAGCGGTATTTGGAATAACGTGTTCGAGTATTAAAGGAGACCCATGGGATAGGACCACATGATTTTGAAATGAAAATATATGTTTAAGGTGTGTTGGAACATACTAAGGATTTTTGTGAATGGCAAGAATTTGTGTAGAACGAGTTGGATACATTAAGTGGAAAGGATGTTTCAATTCGCACAAGATCTAACTTCAAACGTATGCTGCTACCAAACTATAACGACTTAGGAGGTGTTCTACCTATCAAATTAAAGCCCTTTGAGTCTAGTTTCCAATGCATCAATCCGTTCATCATTTGGATACTCCTACAAGAAATTATGACCAAATTCCCAAAGGCAGGAAGAATGTGATTCGGCATTCAATTCTGCAACCGCAGAATCATTATGCGAACCGCAAAAGAGGTCTACAAACCACAGAATGGTCGCAGACCGATCCAGTGTAGCCCAATTCTGGGCACCAATTTTGCGGTCCATTATGCGGACCGCATACCTGTTCTTCGGTCAGTTTTGCGACCACAGACATGAGTTCGGAGGGTCCATTTTACTATTTTTATAACCCGACACTATTTTGATAAATAGCCTTTGGGGTTTATTTTTGGGAAATTATTTGATGGTTTTAGAGAGAGGTAAGAGCATATTAGAGAGAGAAGGAGGAAACCAAACATTTTAATCATCCAGTCTTACACTAATCTTCAAGAGTAAAGAAGCCATTTACTAGACCATCATCTACCCGGATAACACCTTGTCCTAAAACCTTCATGCAATTGTTATAGGTTTAATGTGGTTATGGAGTTGGAATTAATTCACGCATGTATCAATAGCTTGTAGTACGTGAGGTTAATGAACTAGTTTGGGTAGTTTCTAGTTGAAATTGGTTGAGGGAGGAAGGGTTACCATTGTAGAGCTTTATAGTCTATTTTGCATACTAGGTGTTTGACAAAATTTCTAAGAGAGTTACACCATGTGAATCCTTCTAATTATTATCCGATTTTGCTATCTTCCTATAGATTGTTATTGCTAGAAGTGTTGGGACGTTGTAGTAACTTAAGGAAAGCTCAAACAAGGTATGTTGGCTAAACTACTCTCTTAAAATCGAATTTCATAATGTTCCCGTAAGTTTCAAGTATGGTTGGCCCAAGTTCCTAATTCCTATATTCCGGATTGTTCCTCATAAACTTGACTATAGCGAATGAGCTTAAGGTCTTGGTCGAAAATGTTTTGTTGTTGATAATCTTTAAAGATGCTTGAAATGAAATAAGAGTAATGATGATATAAGGTGTGGCCACCGTACCAAGAATGAAAGTTATACTTGTGGCTAGTGGTGCCAATGAAAGAAGATAATGTGTGAAGATTATAAAATGAGATTTGATTCAATTGTTCCAAAATTATTTTAAAAAATAGAATTGCCTAAAAGCTTATGTACTCAAGCCATGCCCATATGTGGCTGTTTTAACTAATGCTACGCTTTGTAAGTATTTTCAATGTGTTTTGCGTCCTTACATATTCGTGAGTGGAAATATTGTATTTCCTTATTTGGGGAAAAGTATTTCAAGATAAATGGTGTTCTACTTGTTTATGACTTTAACTTGCACTTCGATTTCCAATTATTTTACTCCATTTCTCGGAAAAAAATCTATTGTGTTTATAGCCTTCATTTCTAACGAACTTAAATTTGTGATTTCCGGAATACTATATATGTTGATATTTATGATGACGATCCATGGAAGGAAAGATATGAAAGTGTGGAATTTAAAATACAGCCACTGTGCCTTGAATAGAGAATCTCGTGAATGGCCAAAAGAGCCAAGGAAATATTGTTGTCGTGATTGGTTGAAAATACTAGTGGAGATTTATACAATGTGAAAGATGATGAGGTAAATATATTTATGCTTTTGTTTCCCTTGTGTGTAAACCAAAAATATTTTTGGGAGTATCATTAGTAAACCGAGGAAGGATGGGTCGTAAGGCCCATATCCAAAACTACACGTGCTGATGTAGGAGTGAGTTGTGATTATTCCCCTTTATTGGGATGAGATTGAAAATAGCTGTGATTTGGAGAAGTCAACCCACACGGAATATGTGGGAAGGCGTCCTAGCTGATCGGGTGGAGATCGGACGCCATGTTGCACACATGGTGCTACTACTCTTGGTAACACCTTTCTTTCGCACTACATGTCAAACCACATTGTTCGTGGGGAGATGGCCTAGCCGGTCGGGCGTGATCGGACTCCGTGCTAAAAGTACGGTGGTATATCGGTACTAATGATTTTCCTATCAAAAATATATATTATTTTCGCATTTTGAAAATTATTATGTTTTAACTGGGCATTTGGATATTATTGATTGTGACTTGTTGTTTCTATTGATTTTTTTTCCTTTCTTTTATTGGCATTCTATTTTGAAAGAGGACAGTTAGCTTTACATACTAGTACTATTCCATATTTACTAACGTCCCTTTTGCCTGGAGCGCTGCATCTTCAATGGATGCAGGTGGTTCATCAGCGGGAAACTATGGTCCTCGTTAGCAGTTACTTCCTATTCAGCAGGTTTTAGTGAGCCCTACTTTATTCTGGGCCGGATATCATTTGATGTTGTATTTTGTGTTTTGAGGTATAGCCGGGGCCTTATTGCCTGCATTTCCATATTACTCTTCTGTTGTACTTAGAGTCTCTGTAGACAGGTTGTGGGTGGTGTTTGATGTGGGGAATTGAATTAGAAATGTTGGTATTTGGCAAACATGTATTTTCATTATATCTATAAACTTGTAATATTTTAGAAATTATGAATGAAATTGCTTATGGATATGAAATAGGAGTTGTTAATAAAATCTTTTCATCGTTTAGACACTCCTACAGATTATGACCAAATTCCAAAAGGCAGGCAGAACGTGATTCGACGGTCAATTCTGTGACCGCAGAATCATTATGCGAACCGCAAAAGTGATTTGCAGACGGTAGAATGGTCGCAGACCGATCCAGTGCAGCCCAGTTCTGGGCACCAGTTTTGCGGACCGCATACCTGTTCTACGGTCAGTTTTGCGATCGCAGACCTGAGTTCGGAGGGTCCATTTTCCTATATTTATAACCCTACCCTATTTTGATAAATAGCCTTTGGGGTTTATTTTTGGGCGATTATCTGATGGTTTTAGAGAGAGGTAAGAGCATTTTAGAGAGAGAAGGAGGAAACCAAACATTTTAATCATCTAGTCTTGCACCAATCTTCAAGAATAAAGAAGCCATTTACTAGACCATCATCTACCCGGATAAGACCTTGTCCTAAAACCTTCATGCAATTGTTATAGGTTTAATTTGGTTATGGAGTTGGAATTAAGTCACGCATGTATCAATAACTTGTAGTACGTGAGTTTAATGAACTAGTTTGGGTAGTTTCTAGTTGAAATTGGTTGAGGGAGGAAGGGATTACCATTGTAGAGCTTTATAGTCTATTTTGCATACTAGGTGTTTGACAAAATTCCTGAGAGAGTTACACCATGTGAATCCTTCTAATTATTATCTGATGTTTGCTATTTTCCTATAGATTGTTATTGCTAGAAGTGTTGGGACGTTGTAGTAACTTAAGGAAAGCTCAAACAAGGTATGTTGGCTAAACTACTCTCTTAAAATCGAATTTCATAATGTTCCCGTAAGTTCCAAGTATGGTTGGCCCAAGTTCCTAATTCCTATATTCCGGATTATTCCTTATAAACTTGACTACAGCGAATGAGCTTAAGGTCTTGGTCGAAAATGTCTTGTTGTTGATAATCTTTAAAGATTCTTGAAAGTGAAATAAGAGTAATGATGATATAAGGTGTGGCCACCGTACTAAGAATGAAAGTTATACTTGTGGCTAGTGGTGCCAATGAAAGAAGATAATGTGTGAAGATTATAAAATGAGATTTGATTCAATTGTTCCAAAATTATTTCAAAAATAGAATTGCCTAAAAGCTTATGTACTCAAGTCATGCCCATATGTGGCTTTAACTAACGATACGCTTTGTAAGTATTTTCAATGTGTTTTTCTTCCTTACATATTCGTGAGTGGAAATTGTGTATTGCCCTATTTGGGGAAAAGTATTTCAAGAATAAATGGTGTGCTACTTGTTTATGATTTAACTTGCACTTTGATTGCCAATTATTTTACTCCATTTCTCGGAAAGAAATCTATTATGTTTATAGCCTTCATTTCTAACGAACTTAAATTTGTGATTTCCGGAATACTATATATGTTGATATTTATGATGACGATCCATGGAAGGAAAGATATGAAAGTGTGAAATTTAAAATACGGCCACTGTGCCTTGAATAGAGAATCTCGTGAATTTCCAAAAGAGCCAAGGAAATATTGTTGTCGTGATTGGTTGAAAAACTAGTGGAGATTTATGCAATGTGAAAGATGATGAGGTAAATATATTTGTGCTTTTGTTTCCCTTGTGTGTAAACCAAAAATATTTTTGGGAGTATCATTAGTAAACCGAGGAAGGAGTGGATTGTGATTATGTCCCTTTATTTGGATGAGATTGAAAATAGCTGTGATTTGGAAAAGTCAACCCACACGGAATATGTGGGAAGGCGTCCTAGCTGATCGGGTGGAGATCGGACGCCATGTTGCACACATGGTGCTACTACTCTTGGTAACACCTTTCTTTCGCACTACATGTCAAACCACATTGTTCGTGGGGAGATGGCCTAGCCGGTCGGGCGTGATCGGACTCCGTGCTAAAAATACGATGGTATATCGGTACTAATGATTTCCCAATGAAAAAAATATATTATTTTCGCATATTGAAAATTATTATATTTTAACTGGGCATTTGAAAATTGTTGATTGTGACTTGTTGTTTCTATTGTTTTTTTTTCCTTTCTTTTATTGGCATTCTATTTTCAAAGAGTACAGTTAGTTTTACATACTAGTACTATTCCATATGTACTGACGTCCCTTTTGCCGGGGGCGCTGCATCTTCAATGGATGCAGGTGGTTCATCAACGGGAAACTATGGTCCTTGTTACTGTTACTCCCTATTCAGCAGGTTGTGGTGAGCCCTACTTTATTCTGGGCTGGATATCATTTGATGTTGTACTTTGTGTTTTGAGGTATAGCCGGGGCTTTATTGCCTAGCATTTCCATATTACTTTTTTGTTGTACTTAGAGGTTCTGTAGACAGGTTGTGGGTGGTGTTTGATGTGGGGAATTGAATTAGAAATGTTGGTATTTGACAAACATGTATTTTCATTATATCTATAAACTTGTAATATTTTAGAAATTATGAATGAAGTTGCTAATGGATATGAAATGGGAGTTGTTAATAAAATCTTTTCAATGTTGGATTAATGGAGTTCATCTCCTCTTTATTCATGGATGAGTTTGGGTAGAAGGAAATCTCACAGGCTTGCTCAACCGGGTTCACTCGGTTGCGCACCGGTTGCGCTCCCCGAGTTTGGGGCATGACAACTGCCCACTTTGGTCAAGGCAGTAAGAAGTTTCCTTGGGCACACCGGTTTCCACAGGCAATTTATAAAAGATTTCTCTAAAATTGCTAATCCCTTATTTAAACTACTTGAAAAGGATCACTCCTTTGTGTTTTCTGATGATTGCAGGTCAGCATTTGAGGAGTTGAAGAAGAAGCCGGTGACTGCACCAATCATTGTTGCACCCGACTGGGAGCAACCTTTTGAGCTCATGTGTGATGTGAGTGACTATGCTATAGGAGCAGTTTTGGGGCAACGAAAGGACAAAATTGTGCATCCAATCTACTATGCAAGCAGAATGCTAAGCGGTGCACAACTCGATTATATCATGACTGAGAAAGAGATATTGGCTGTGGTATTTGTATTCGACAAATTCAGGTTTTATTTGATAGGTTCAAAAGTATTGTTTATACTGACCATGCAGCACTTAGATACCTGATAGCGAAGAAGGAGTCCAAGCAACGCTTGATCCGTTGGGTCCTCTTACTACAAGAGTTCGATTTGGAGATCCACAATAGGAAAGCAATGAAGAACCAAGTGGCAGACCACCTTTCAAGGTTGGAGGGAGCTGAAAAGAAAGTAGAAGTTCAATACATAATAGAGACATTCCCGGATGAACAATTACTAGCAGTGACAATAGAGGAGACACCTTGGTATACTGATATTGCTAACTATTTCGCAAGTGGTATTATACCTTATGAATTCTCTTCTATCCAAAAGATAAAGTTCTTTCGTGATTGTCAGTCTTATTATTGGGATGACAATCTTTTTTTAAAATCTGTGTGGATAACATGATCCGGAGGTGTATCTCTGAGAAAGATCAATCTTCTGTTTTGCAGGCCTGTCACGCTTCTCCATATGGTGGGCACTTTGGAGGAATTAGGACAGCTGTGAAAGTGTTGGAGTCGGATTTGTATTGGCCCTCTATTTAAGGATGCCCATGCTTGGGTGACAAGTTGTGATGAGTGCCAAAGAACCGGCAACATATATCTTCGTCATGAGATGTCGATGACTACAATTCAAGAGGTGGAGGTGTTTGACGTGTGGGGGATTGATTTTATAGGACCATTTGTCAGCTCGTATGGTAACAAGTACATATTGGTGACAGTTGACTATGTCTCCAAATGGGTTGAAGCTGTGGCTCTTCCAACAAACGATGCAAAAGAAGTAATAGGACTTTTAAGGAAAAATATTTTCACACGATTTGGCACTTCGAGAGCTCTAATAAGTGATGGTGGTACTCATTTCTACAATAGAGCTTTAGCAAGGCTACTAGAAAAGTATGGAGTTCGTCATCAGGTTGCCATACCTTACCACTCGCAAACGAGTAGGCAAGCGGAAGTGTCCAACAGGGAAATCAAAAGTGTCCTGACTAAGACAGTGAATATGACTCGGACTGATTGGGCAAGAAAGTCGGATAATGCATTATGGGATTACCGCATAGCATTCAAAACTATGGGTATGTCTCCGTACTAGTTGGTGTTTGGGAAAGCCCGTAATCCTTCAGTGGAGCTTGAGCATAAAGCCTTGTGAGCACTGCGACAGTTGAATTTGGATATAGAAACCGCAGGCATAAGTAGAGTTATAGAGTTGCACTAGGAGTTCCGGTTCCAAGCATTCGAGAGTACAAGATTGTATAAGGAAAGGATAAAGATGATGCACGATAAGCATATTCTAGATAGGAACTTCAAACTCGAAGATCTGGTGTTTTTATACAACTTGAGATTGAGATTATTTCCAGGTAAGCTGAAATCTAGATGGTCAGGACCATTTAGAGTTGTGCAAGTGATCTCAAGTGAGGCTGTAGAAATTGAGTCCAAAGGTGGAACTAACAGGTTTAAAGTGAATGGGCAAAGGTTGAAATACCACCTTGGAATTATTAAAGAAAAGGGAGAGAAAGATGTGATGTACTTGAAAGAGCCCCAATATCTGAGCGAAACGGAATCCTGAAAGCCTACGTCGTGCTACGACGTTAAATAAGGCATTGCATGGGAAGCAACCCACGACTTTAAGTCATTATTAGTATTTTATTTTATTATTTTTTGTTAGGGTAAATTAATTTTAGTTGGTTAGTTTTGTTTGTCTTGCAGGATTAATGCACAACTGCGAAGTTCGTGGAGCAAATAAGGTCACCCTAGAAGGGATTATCTTGAAAGTTTCATGAATTTTTGTAACTGTTAAAAAAAATCTACTTAACAGTGTGCTAAAAGAATATTGCACACGGATAGCACAACAAGGCGGAATTTTTCTTCCATTAACAATGTGCTAAGAGAGTATAGCACAGGATTAGCACAACAAGGTAAAAAATTTTCTTTCCTTAACAGTGTGCTAAGAGAGTATAGCACAGGGATAGCACAATAAGGTGATTTATTTTTTCTTCTTAATAGTGTGCTAACGGATTATAGTACAGATATAGCACAATAGGTAAGTAAATTTTTTTCCTTAAGTCTTAAAAAACGCATCCCTTCTCTCAAATAAACCCTTCTCCTTAATTCCCATCCTTAATAATTTGAAAAGAACCCAACCCCTCACTACATATTCCCCCCTCTCTCCCCCATACTCTCCCCCACCACTGCTGCTCCGACCAGCGACTACCACCATCCGATGACCTGGTAAGTGTCTCTCTTTCTCTTCTTCTTTTTTCTTTCTCTCTCCTCTCTTCTCTTTTCTCTCTCTCCCTACTCTATTCCCCTTTCCCGCCACCACTACAAGAAAACCTTAAATTACATGGAGATTTTACCTGGAAATTTTATCCCCAGATAATTCCTACAAATTTTCATGCGACAATATTTACCTGCCAATTCGATTTTCCCAGGTAAATCCGCAAATAAATTTGGAGTCATTTAGCGCCAAAATATTACCTGGAGATTTATCTGGGAAAATAATCCCCAAATATTATTTTCGTGGGTAATTTTGCAGGTAAATAATAAAAAATATAAAAGTATTATTTTCTTTGTGATTTTATAGGAACTTCCCCACGTAGTGTTACTTGTGGATTTAGTTAGGGATTATTTCTTGGGGATTATATTACCTAGGGAATTACCTGGGAAATGTTTGTTGCGGTTTTAGTTGGGGATTATTTCTTGGGGATTTACTAGGGGATGTTATCACCTAGGGAATTACCTGAAAGTTTTATTATGGTATATTAGTTGGGGATTATTTCTTGGGGATTTACCTGGAGAATTTATTAACTGGGGATTAACTTGGAGATTTTATTGTTGCAATTTTAGCTGGGAATTATTCTTGAGGATTGACATGAGTATTTTATTTGCTAGAAAATTACCTAAAAACTTTGTTGCTTCAATTTTAGCTTGAATTATTTCTTAAAAATTTACTCGAAAATTTTATTATCTTAAATTTTATTATTGTGGGTTTAGCTGAAAATATTATTTTTTGGAATTTACCTAGAAAATTTATTATCTAAGAAATTAACTGAAAATTATTTGTGTGATTTTAGCTGGAAACTTATTGTTGCGAATTTACCTCTGTATTTCATTGATCTGGTTTTGATTAGGTATTTGTTCTTGAAATTTATATAGGAATTTTATAGTTGTTGATTTAGTTGGATATATATTAACTTAGAAAATTTTTCTGAGAGATTTTATAGCCACATATTTAACTTTGAAATTCTTTCAATTCACTTTAAAAATTATTCGAAATATAAGAAAAAATCATTTTTAATTTAAATTTTAATTTTTTAAGCATTACAAAATCATGATATATAAAATTCATCCTTCAGTATTGATCATATCTATTTTATTGTTTATCGATTTATTTATAGGTAAATATAGTTAAAACATTGATCCTATATAAAACTTAATTTTGTAAGATAGGTTGGATTGAATATTACAAGTCATTGAGCATAATATAGCCGTTTATTATTTTTTTTCTGAACAAATTTAATAGCAAACTAATTATCATAACTGCAGTTATTTAAAAATTAAAATTTTGATATGGTTAATATAAAGGGATGTAATAAATCTAATATCTTCATATAGTGAATTGTGAATAAGTGAATAATTTAAGTTAAATCCTAAATAGAGAAATATTAAGTTACATTTATAAAATATAACTAATTTTTATTAACTTTCTAACAAATTATGTGATATATATTGGATTGAATATTATACGTTATTGAGCATAATATAACTGGTTATTACATTTTGAATAAATTTATAAAAAAATAATTATCGTAAATCTAGTTATATTAAGAATTACGATGGTATGATTGATATAAACGGATGTGATAAAGCTAATATCACAAAAAATATACTAAATGGCGTATAATTGAACAATTTAAGTTTAATTTCTAAGCATAAAAAATTAAGTTATATTTATAAAATATAACTAGTTTTATTAACTTTTTATCTTACATACATATATAGTTAGAAGGATGAAACTTAATTATGGTATGTTGCTTAAGTGATACTAGTTTGTAAAATATAATATTGAAATTTATTTATCAAGTGATCTTATGATTCTATTTTCGAACATCTTTTTGGTTAATTTCTAACATTATTATTGAAATAATGTAATCTTGCATATGTTGTTGAAATTAGCAAAACAGTTCTTATCAATTGCTTGATCAATGTACGATATGTTTAATTCTTGTTAATTAATGTATTTTCTTATAAAAAGAAATTAATGTGTTATTTCAGGATAATAAATGAAATTTTAGAAAAAATATTAACTATGAATATATTTAAATTAAAAATGTAATCATAATTTTATTCACTTTTTTTACTTGAAAATATTTTTTTTAATTTATGGAATCTTTATTTAATGCACTATTTAAAAAAACAAATAATAAAATGAATAAATTAGTTAATAAATACTCCATGGGAAGAGAAGTAATAGTTGGAACATCCTCTTGTCCCGCATCGGCTGAAAGGTGTGAGCTTTTTCACGTTCTAAGTTGAGCTTGATGTCAAAGAGTCCAACAACTGTGGACTAAACCTAGAATGGGCTTTTCCTGTGATGTAACTCTCCAAGTCGGGATTATAAAATTACTTAGTAGTAATAATAATAATAATTAACAGAAGATTTAATGTTGGAATTACAAAATATTTTGTAAAGGGGTACTAATTAGTACTTAGTAATAATTAACAGAAGATTTAATATTGTATATTCAGAACTCTACGACACAAAAATATGTATTTAGAAGGTTGCCTTAATAAGAAAATAATTCTGAAAATAATTTTCATACCAAAAAATCCGTAACTAATTTACGTGCGAATTTAAAATTCCTAGTAACTTACTTGGGGATTTTTAAAATCCGCAAGTAATAATTACCTATGAAAGTTTTTCCATCGAATTATTTTTGGAAGGAAAATCTGTAAGAAACTGAATTACCCGCGAATTTTATGTTATAATTCCTAGGAAAATCCCCATTGTATTATGCTATTTTCTTGTAGTGCACCGCACAGCTACCTCGTCACCCATAAAATTCTATGGTTTGCGGTTATTGGTCGGACCCCAGCCCATGTTCTTTCTACCCCATTCCACCACCCATGTTGATAGTTTGGTGTAATGTTTTCTAGCCCTTAAAAAAAAAAAAAAAAAAAAAAAGAGGAGTTGTGCTTTATTTCTGCTAAATGGCTCAACTTGGGATTGAAGTTGAATGGTGTTGCGTAATTGTCAACGATGATTCTCGTCGCTTTTGGAGGGCAGTACCCTCCATCAATTGCACAAGGTGCTAGTTTTGAGTTAAGCACACCAACTGTTTGATAATTTGCCTTAACAACGAAATGGTAGTTTTCGCGAAGTCTGCATAGTGAGCCATCTTTTGGATGTTGTTATGTGTTAATTGGATTAGGTGAAACTCTTTTCGGATTTTGTTCGCTTTTCACTAATGTGCATGTATTGTTAACTCGTTTGAGGTTGAGTGACGTTTGAGTACTGACCAAAAATTTGCTGTGATCATTGATAACTTCAAACAACTGCGGTCTATAATTTCCTCTAAAGTTAAGAAGCCAGAGGAAACTGGTAGAGACTTCATGAAGTCTATACCATTTAGTGTTGAATCGAAGTTCGCACTAAACATTGATGAAGCTAGTGATGTTCATCCGTCTGAGGACGAAGTCACACCACCCATGTCAGTAGAAGAGGATAATGAAAGTGATGATGACTCTGACGAGGAGGAGGCACCTCATGCTAGCACTTCTACTTTTGCTTTGCCAGCCTAGACCCTATTGCTGGACCTTCTCGGAATAGTCCAACCACTATTGTTGATGATACTGCAGGTGATGCAGATGTGGAGGACGTCGGGGACTCTGATGCTGGCGACTCCGACTATGATACTTAGAGGGAGTATTTCTTCACCCTTGTTCTTTGTTTTGCTGCATTAGGGACACTGCAGATTCTTAAGTGTGGGGTAGGGGAGTATCTTATCTATAGTGTAGTTTAATTTTTTTTTAGTATAGTAATCTCATTGGTTTTTCTTGGACTTGGTTCTTTCCCAGTGAGTTTTTTTCTTTTGAACCAAGCTTTTCTTTCTTTCTTTCTTTCTGTTTGTAATCTTAAAAAAAAAAAAAAAAGATAGATAGAACTGGAAGCAAAGAGAATTCACTCCTTGAAAGGCTGTATTTTGTGAGAGTCACCTAAGTTGTTATTGAACCTTCTTTCTAAGCTCATGTTTGTACATTGAAGGTGAAACATAGTGACTTGTAAATCCCATGTATATTGTGTGGGGAGTTTTTTTGTTGTGCATTTTCGTGTATGCATGTCAGTCTAGAACTTGCTCTGCCTGTTGTTTGAGGTGAAATCCTAGGAAGTTTTGATTCTTAGAGTGATAGTAGGTCTTCTTTAATATAAACCACTTATGCTAAATTATCCTACCAAATGAATGAATATCCCTAGCGTCCCAATTTGCGCCTATTAACCTTTTCTTTGGCAATCCATGTTACAAGCCATGTCCATTTGCATTAATCTCTCTTGTTGACCCATCTTCCCCTTAACTACTTTAAGTTGTGTAATTGGACAAAATTTGTAGTTATGAGAAAATATTATGTACTTGAAAACTCAAAGTTGCACCAAAGAATGAAAGTCAAGTCCCTTGATACCCCTTTTTGAAGCTCCATTATCAAAAAGGTTAAAAAAAAAAAAGAGAGAGAGAGAGAGAGATGTAGTTGGGAAAAGTAAGAGGGAGACAAAAAAAATAATAAGTTGGGAATTCTGTGCTTGAGCTGCGAAAAAAAATGTGGAAAGTGTTTACAAAGAAAAGAGTGGGAAACGTAGAAATTGGTGATGCTTAAAGTGTTTGGGGGAAGATTTAGTCACTATATAATCAAAAGTGTCTATACCTTACCCCAAATCAATATTACAAGCTTTGAAAAGTACTACTTGACTGTGGGTTGAGACTCCTACATTAGTGGATAGTGACAGAATGGGCAAGCTTATGGTACTGTATGTGTTGCATGTGAAATTCCTTGATGAGCGTGAGTGTTTTGTTTTATATGACCTAGTGCTTGTGATTTGTTACTATAGATGTGTGTTTTGGGGGCATTTCTTTGTTTGTGAGGTACAATGGGATTTGTATGGAGCAAAGTTTCGAGTTTCGATATATGAAGCAAAAGAAAGGTGTACTCTTGTGGTTGATGATTGAATAATTGCTTGACAGGGAGTTTGAATGAGCTTGACTGCTTCTTTGTGATTTGTCTGTGATATCATGTGTTTGCTCGAGGACAAGGAAAAATCTAAGTGTGAGGTGGTGATATACCCTTACTTTGGTGTGTTTTTAGGTGTTTTGAATGTTGAAAGATGACCAATTGACTTTAATTGTTGAAGTTTGTTACGTAGGAAGCCAAGAGAGAAGAATAGAAGTGATTTAGCAATAATGAAGCTAAAAAATAATTTTGAAGAAAAGGAAAATTGGACAAGGCAGTGAAGTAACTAGGAAAAGCGCAGAAAAATCTGGAAAACACAACCAGGCCCTGTGCGAAGCATAGTTATAGCACAGGGGCAAATTTGCCGGCGTTTTATCTTGAGGGGAAACTTAGTCAATTGACTTAGGGACGTGATATAAAAGCTTCCAACCCTTATTTCAGCCACGCGCTTGACCTGAGAAGGCAAGAAACACTATTGTTGAAGCAAAGTTGAGCCCGAAAGATTCTCAAATTCAATCAAGAAGATGAATCAAAGAGTTTCTCTCTACTTTTCTATCTTTATTTCTATGTATATTGGCTTGACAGCGGTTTATGTATTTTTGAGTAGTATTATACGTAGCTAAACCCGTCATTTAGGGTTGATGGAACCAATTGTTGGATAAATTCTTGATTGCGTATTGATACAATTGAGCTGTTTTTACTCTTTAATTGTTTAACTATGTACTTCTTGTGGTTAATTGAAGGGCCTTGATTAATCGTGTCTAGTTATCTTGTATTGTTTGAGAGAGAACACTTGATTAGATTGTTATTGAACAAAGCTACTTTCGATTAAGCTAAGAGATTAATTACTTGAATTTAAAAGAGGGATTAGAGATAACAACGCTTTGGCGTGATCTTTATGAGTCGTACGAATTGTCAGCCAGAGTAATTTGAGAGAATACTTCTAGTAAATTATCGTAATTGATCGAGAGATAATTACAATAAACAAGAGCTCATCAGCTTTAGAGAGTAGTGCGGCGAGATTATAGCTAGCGTGTTAGGAATTAATCCGGCAATTAGGAAAATCATAAACCCTAAATCTTTTTATCCTTGATTCAACTTCATTCTTGCTAGTTGATAGTTTTTATTGTCTTTTTTTCTTTGTTAAGTAATTTTCGTTAATTCATAAATCAAATCTTGAACTTTGAAAGTTGTCTGAGCTTATCATTAGTGATACTGAAAAGTTGTGGCAAATAGGTTGGTTCTCTGTGGGATTCGACTCCGGACTCTTGAACTGGATTATTTTTACAGCGATCGCTTAGTCCTTTTTATAAGGCATAGTTGGGCGTGATCAGCGGCAAAATTCATGGTAATCATACCTTAAAAACTGGCGAAATTTTTTGCCGAATCACGGGATAACACGTGTTCAACTAATTAAATACAAGGAGACATATGTCCTTTCAAGTGTCAGAAACCGTTCAAGAACTTTTCTGCTAAGAATAAAGATCTTATTTACTTCCTAGTAACACAAAGTTTTATCGCCGAAAAGTAGGGTAACTATCTGTATGGGGTAAAATTAATGAATAACAAGTAGATGTTCGAAGAGTTAACACATGGAAGTAAAGACAAGTAAAATATGAGTTGGCAAATAGATGGCACCGGTTATGAACATGTGACCGGCATTGAATAAGTTCCGAAGGCACTGAAATCAAGGACAAAGATTAGAGGAAGATGTCGGTTGGAAAAGACAGCATTCAATGAGCAGCCGTGACAAAGAATCTTTGTATAAATGCCCAACCATTATGCAGCCATCAAGAGATATTTATTCATATTAAAGAAGGGCATGATTTGGGGGATCTTGTCTCCCTAAATTGAGCTATAAATAGGAAAATTGGTATCCATTGTAGAGACGAAAGTTATCTGTACAAAAAAGCCAACGTCTGCTCTTATTCTATTAAACAACTTTTTTTTGTTCTTCATATTGTTCTTATTATTGCTACAAGAGAAGCCGAGCCCATAGTCAGGCTTATTCTTTCTTCAAGTTTGTTTAATTAATTATTTCTATTCCTATCTATTTATATTCTCGGGTCAAATTAATTCATTTGTGTATAAACTATGTTACAAATTCAATTATATCGGTTATAAATACTATTTAAATATGTCTTTGAGTTAATTGAAGTAGTGAAACATCCGGGAGATTATGTTAAAAATTATATTTCTGAAATACAACTTATAAATCACATTTCAAAACTTACCAAACGCATTACAAATAATAGATAACAGACTACGAACCCAACAACCCATATAAGCTATTGGGTTTCATGGTGACAGACTTAAGTGTAAATGATTCCCTGGGTTGTTTGGTTAGGAAATAAGTTATTTTATAATTAATTATTTTGGGATTAGTTATCCCACCCTTCCATAGGGTCTCATAGGTATAAAAAAAAAATACTATAATCCCGGAATAACTAATTCCGGAATTAATTATACCACGATTTTATCTCAACCAAATATCGAATAAACTCATCTCAAATTTAATCCTGAGATTAATTGTGCTTTATCCCTCGTACCAAACGAGTGCTAAAGGATATTCATATGTTAGACTTGGGTTTGAGTACCATATTTTATACTTACTTTTAGTTATTTTCACGTAGGTTAGAACTCCTTACGTTTAATAGCCTGTTTGGCCAGGCTTTTAAAATCAGCTTATTTTGATTTCCTCAAAAGTAATTTTAAAAAAAGTGCTTTTGGTGAGAAACAGTTTGTGTTTGGCTAATTGATTTGAAAAGCACTTTTGAGCAGTGATTAGTATTTGGCCAAGCTTTTGAAAACTGGTTCTAAATATATTTTTCTCAAAAGTGCTTTTGGAGAGAAACTATTTTTTCTGCTTCTCAAAAACTGCTTCTGTTTCTCTTCAATGCACTTTTTTCCTTCAAAAAATTTGGTCAAACATCTTAATTTTTTGCCAAAAATACTTTTGACAAAAAAATACTTTTGGACAAAAAAACCTAGCAAACAGGCTGTAAATTTTGCATCTTTGCACTGCTCTTTCTCTCGTTAGTGTTTCGAATTTCAAATTCCATGGTTAAAAATGTGCCACCTTAATTTCAGATATTCTTTTATTAAATTTCAACCATATGTCCAAAGTCCAAACGCCTGAGAGTGGGATGCAGATCATTGGTATACAGGTATTTACGTACTGACGACTTGCAAGTGGTATGTATTTTAAATAATCATTGCCGTAAAAAAGAAAGGTTGATTTACTCAAATTACCCTTTTTGAGCCAATGTTTATTGATTCTAGTTTAAAGCACATTCATCTGCTCCCTCTCTTTAACAGTATTATTATTATTATTATTATTATTATTATTATTATTATTATTATTTTATTTTTTAGATTTATTATTATTGTTGTTTTTTTTTATTTTGGTTATTTTTATTATTTCGCTGTCAAACCCTTATATTTTTCAAATCGGTTTTGAAATTATTTTTCTTGAGCCGAGAGTCTGATGAAATAAACCCCTCTATCTCTCACAAGATAGAGATAAAATCTGCGTACACCTCACTTTTTTCAAATCCCACTTGTGATAACATTCGTTTATCCTGTTTTAAAAAAGTTTAGCAAACATAGCAGCACATACCCTATACAACCGGAAGAATGAGAACTGCCCATGAAATTGTGTAGAGACAACTTCGGATTAAAGTTGGATCACAAAATTTTCAGTTGCTTTTGCAACTTTAGATTGTGGTCTGAAGTTTCCAAATTTGTGTAAATTCAACTTTACAATTAGTTTTCACACATTTGAGAGCGATGTTAATACCAAAAGCAGACTTAAGTGCATGATAGGAAAAAAGACTAGAATTGAAATATACACGTAAAATGCTACTCTAAGTAGAGACATATTCGAAAGAAATTGTGAAGTAAAATCATATTAGTCCACGATTCTGCAGTACCGAATAAGAGCCAAAAGATACAGGACCAATAGTATACCAATAGAATATCCAAATCATCATTCCTGTACCATAAGCTTATTCAATAATTAAAACGAGAGCAGAAAATTGTAAAGGAAAAAAAATAAAGGAAGAATAAGGAGGAATAAGAAGAAAGAAGGGACATGAGGAGGAAGAAGCAGGTGACCCACGTAGCATAAAAAAAACAATTGGTGCCATTTACTAAACACCATGGCCAAAAAGGGTTATCGGGTGAAATTTATAAAATATGTAAAAAGCGTTTGGTAACACGATCGAGACAACTACGGGTTCTCTGCTATTAGGAGATGGAGCAGTAGAATTTCTTTTAAAAATTCAAGATAAGGTTACGCAAAATAAATCATTTATCATTATGATAAGTGTCAATTAAAAGCATAATAATATATGTAGCTGAGGCATTCTAACAAAGAGGAATTTTCAGAAATCACTATTGTTTAGTGCTTATTAATTTCCTATAGCTACCATATACATAATTATTTTCTATAGCTACTATTCAGTTGTTACGGTAGTATATTCGATGTATTCGCGCTGTTGTATTCATAAACACAGCAGCAAAAAGCACCTAAAAATCAGGGTACTCCAGCTGTACGGGCGTGTATTCACAGGTATTCATGCCATGTATTCATAAATACAACAGCAAAAAGCGCCTAAAATCAGGGCACTCCAGCTGTACGGGCATGTATTCACATGTATTCGCGCTTCTGTATTCATGAATACAGCAGTAAAAAGCGCCTAAAATCAGGGCAGTTTAGCTGTACGCGCATGTATTCACCTGTATTCACGCCATGTATTCCTGAATACAACAGCAAAAAACGCCTAAAATCAGGCAGTCCAGCTGTACGCGCATGTAATCACGTTGTTGTATTCGTGAATACAGCAGTAAAAAGCGCCTAAAATCAGGACAGTCCAGCTGTACGAGTATGTATTCACATGTATTCGCGTCATGTATTCATGAATAAAGTAACGGCAATCATCTTAAAAATAGGAATGTCCAGTTGTCTAAGAGAGAGAAAAAACATAAATAGCGTATTTCATATCTTATTTCATGCCTCAATGGTAGTATATATCATAAATACTTATTTTACTATAAAATATAAAAGATAACCATAGAAAATAATATTTTAAAATAATTTTGGTCTATAATAAATAAGGTGTATACATTTGCTATAGGAGGTAAAAATTCCTTCTAACAAATTAGTAGACTTGAACCTTATTCCTACGTGATTTGGTCAATTCGAGCACAGAGCACTCATGATGGATGTCTAAGACACAAACCAGAATTAGGCCCATTAAGGCCCAATGGTGACTTTATCTCAAAAGTGATTTTTTTCGTTCCTATACAGTATTTCAAAATTTATTACAAAAATTATCCATATTTATGAATTTACCCGACCTAACCACAGTTTATCTACAAAATCTATACATTTCCATAAATTAGAATCCTTTCTGCGATAGTCTTCCATATTTAGGTGCAAGATTTTTGGGATCGCTTAGAGATTTTACTGACGCAATCCTCGCACCAATTATGAAGGCAACATATTCGTAGAATCCTTCTACTACGTAAATTTTCGGTGGTTATCATCGCATCCTTATATTCTCTAACTTTTTCTGGTTTTCTCTGGTTTTCCATAAACAATGGTTTTGAACAATTCAATTGTAAACAATTAGCTACAATCGAATTGAATTTCGCGACCTAATGTCAAAATTTGCAATTGGCTTCAGTTCAATGGGTGGTGGGATAGCGTTGAGAGATACAAAGATTTTGATGTTGACGGAATTGTAATAAATGACGATTCAAATTATAGTCAATTGAATTCTGCAATTGCAGAGCATCTAATGATCGATACCTCCGCAAAATTCATCGAAATCAAATACACTGTCAATGAACGGTGTCCTCCAATGAAAATTCGGAGCAATATGGAGTGCGAGTGTATATGGAGACGAAAAAGGAAAGCAAAAACTTATGAATGTATCCGCTGTGTATAACGGTGCGTGATTTCGATTTGGAATGCAGTATGTCGAGTGCGAGGATAATCGCAGGTTTGCTCTGTTTTTCCAGTGCTGATGTTTTTTCAATTTCAATTGTTTATAATTTTTCTATATATTATCTACAATTCTACTACATAACAAATGTAGTTCAACTATTTTGTCTCTACAAGCATTATTTCAAATACTAAACACACGAATATACAGAGGTTTGAATTGCTATACTTTTAATTGAGTGCAGGTTCTTCTGATTATCGTAATACTAACATGGTACAATTGTCAGGCAATTGTAATACAATTGGAGATGTATCAGGAACAATGAAGTTGATTGATATGCAAACATCTCCGGCAATTGTGGAATTTGAAAGTATCATCATAACAGAACATACGCCAAATGTAATTGAAGTTGTCCAAGTTTACCAAAACAAACAAACAATTGTCAATGCAATGAAGTATTATTCTGTCATAAATAAGTTTCAATTTAGGGTGAAAAGATCTAGTGCAAGAAGGTATGAACATTTTATTTGTTATTCATACTGTGGATAAGTTGTAGTTTTTTTGTACATAAATTGTTTAAGATAATTTTTTGTGCATAAACAGCCTCGTAGTTTGTGCTATAATTTTCATAATATTTTTTGAATTATTTTTATTCTGTAGCTACTGCCTCGTATGTGTTGGTGACAATTGTACGTGGCATTTCAAGTCCACCAGCAAAAATGAACCAGCATTGTTCAAGGTTTGAAAATTCAATAGCTTGCACACATGCTCTTTGATGGACAACACATACATACAACGCAAACCAATTGCCATAGTAGTTGGCAACATGGTGATGCCAAAATATGCAGATCCTAAGACAATATACACACCAAAAGACATACAAACTGACATGTTGTCGGATCATGGAGTGAACGTAACATACATGCAAGCTTGGAGAGCAAGAAAAAGGCTTTGGAATTTTTGAGAGATCATCCTGCTTATTCCTACAGCCGATTGCCGAGTTATTTGTATATTCTGGAGAAGACTTATCCGGGGTCGGTAGTGAAATTGTAGAAGACTAAAGATGACTATTTCTTGTATGCATTTGTTGCACTTAGTACGTCCATCAAGGATTGGGAGCATTGTAGGCCAATTGTAGTAGTTGATGGGACCTTCTTGAAGTCGGCATATAGGGGAATCATGCTAACAGCTAGCACAATGGATGCAACAGGTAATGTACATAAATTGTAAAAATATTGTTATAAAATTATTTTTGAGACTGTATTTTTTATATTCTTAAGTTTTATTACAGAAGTTGAATTTCTTTTGCCACCTGTATGATAGGTAGTATATTACCACTAGCATACGCCGTTGTTGATTCAGAAAATGATGCATCATGGAGATATTTTTTTGAGCAATTCAAACATGCATATGGAGAAAAATCAAATATGTGTGTTGTTTCGGACCGGAATGAGAGTATCTTGAAGGCAACATCTATTGTTTATACCGGCATGCCACATTATGCTTAGATGTGGCATATTTGGACAAATGTAAGGTCAAAGTTCAAGAAGAGTCATCTAAAGTTAAGCGAATTGTACTTTGACACGGCACGATCATACACGTTTGATGAATTTAATAAAAGAATGTCAAAAATTGAAGAGATCAATACACGTGTTAAAGCATACCTATACGATATTGGATATCACAAAAGGTCTCGGATACATGCTACAGTGAACAGAACATGGACGATGACATCAAACATTGCAGAGTCATTGAATGCGATAACCAAAAATGCAAGAGAGCTGCCCGTAGTAGAACTATTAGAGTACATGAGGATTCTTCTTGAATGTTGGACTAATGAAAAGTTATTGAATGCAAAAGGTACATTCACATACCTTGGGGAAAAATACAACAAAGAGTTGGAGGATAACAGGATATTATCACAGAAGATGAGAGTACGCTATAGCCAATAACATCAGATTATTGATTCCATCAAACTTAATATATACTGTTAATTATAGAAAAATTATTGTATAATTGTAGTTATTTTGTATTTTATTTGTTGTTGACAACTTGTTGTGTGTTTGTAATGAAATTGTAGGTGAGGGCTTCAACATATTACATTCATACTGTGATAGATGGTGTGAAGCGCTTCATTGTTTGCCTTCAAAATAAGAGATGTAGTTGTGGACAATTCCAACTTGATGAACTTCCTTGTGCACATGCTTTGGCGGCTTTGAGGGATAGGAACGAGTCTTATGAAAACTATTGTTCTCCTTATTACTCGACGGAGAGCCTTCTGAAGACTTATGAAATACCAGTAGACCCGCTGCCTGACGAAAAAATAGAATGTGCCACAGCATATAGCTGAAGAAGTTGTAAAGCTACCTATAGGGAAAAGGCAACCAGGAAGACCTCAAAAATAAAGATACAAACTATATGATGAAGTGAACGCAAAAAGTATAAGGTTTCATGTGGCAACTGCGGAGTAGAAGGGCATAACAAAAGATCTTGTAGGAATGCTCCAAAAAGAAAATAAAAATTGATACAGTTTAAAAAAAAATTTTACTTAGTATTATTGATGATAATTAGTCCATTAAGACATGAAGTTGTATTTGTTCTGTTATGGAGAATTATAGTTGTGGTATAAATATGTTGCTAATTTGAATAAACATTGTCTCATAGAATGAATGCTTGCTAAACAGATTTCAACTCTTAATGCAATTGGTTTGTAGTTGTTTTGTTTAAATACTGAGTTTATTTATTACTTTCAGATTTTCATAACAACACAGCTAAAATGAATAAATTATGTATTTTTGTATATTAGTTGTAGAAATAATTATAGTTATGTTGTAAATAAATTATATAGTACAAAAATCGAAATCAAGTACTAACAACTTTCAACCAAAAAAACCCACAATTAGAATTCTAGACAAAATAACAACACAAAAGGCAAAACAACTGTAGCACAAATCTAGTACAGATGAATTGCAGTTGACTCCTTCCTAATAAATAATTTGTTTACAACTTTACTACAATCTAGCTACATCTACACAATTTAACTACAAATTTTCTCCTGAGTAGGGCAACTAATTCTTCTTTTTCCATCTCTCATTCACAGCTGGTGCCCCTTTTCTTCTTGCTAATCTTCCAGTCAACTCACTTTCACTAATTGCACCAAGCTCTTGCTTTTTCCTAGCATAATCCCAAAGGAGTGCTCCATAGCGTCGTCGGTGTTGATCAATATCAAAAAGGTCTTCCTTTGAAATCAATAGCTCTCCAATGCTTACATATTTTGCAAATGCCGCCACGTATATACCACAGTCACTGTAAAAAATAATGGAGGAAAAGTTTTAGCATTCATTGTAAAATACAATTAATTAAATAGATAGAAGGAAAGCAGCACATACAGTGATTCTTCTTTTTACTGGGGTATCTCACCGACTAACCACTGAATGTCAAGAGGGTCAATAATACATTTTTCAATGTATGCCTTTGTGTTCTTGTACTTGATGTCTGGACGCTTGCCATAGAAACCGGTGCATGACAAGTAGAGGGGGATCATAGTAGCAAACTTGTTGATAACAGATTCAACAAGTTTGTGATTTCGTAAACAGACCATAGAATCATAAACATATAGAACCCTATCGGTAATGTCAAACACAGCCAACAACCAATAAAATTTCTCCACGATATTTATTGTTATAATCACAAAATTATCTTTGTCCCATACAACATTTGCAAGGAATCGGTACCCCAATATGTATTCTGCCACGACGTCCTAGGGTTTGACAACAACAAGCTTCTTATCAACAGGAGCATTAATTTACCTCTCATAAATTTGTTCAATTCTAGTCTTTAACATACAGTCAGTGGTTGTAAATCGTATTTTGTTTGCAGGACCATACTTTCTTCTCTTCCTCAAATAGTATAAAATAACATCAGTGTGCTGCAAAAAAAAAAAAACAGATTTGATTGTTTCTCAATGTTTCAAACAATGTAACTACAATTTTCAAATAAAAAATCTACATATTTCTAAAATAACAGAATACTACAACGAATCATTAAATTCTGCTAAGGTATGTGTGTACCTTGTTGTTGAGTACTTGCTCGAGATGTCCCAAAGTATAAAACTAGTCTTTTTTTATCAACTTTCTCCACTCCAAGATCAAACCACGGGTTGAGCTGGTTATCTTTTAAAGTATAAGGCGCCTTCCTCCTATTTAGAGACATATCAAGTACAATTATTATGTAGTTTCAGTTTGCAATCCATAAATTGTATGCACAATATAATATGAAAAAAATGTATAATCTAGCCTCTTTGAAACCGTGTCGGTACCACTTATTGAATTCTTCCAACAAGTCAGGATCAACATCGTCTCCAATAACCCAGTAAATGGATGTTGAGAAATGTAGGAGGTCCAGCAGAAGTGCTTTCCCCAGAACTAAAATAAAGGGAGAAAGGGGGATCTGGCATGCTTTCCAGGAACCTTGTTCTTCCCTGATGCACAGGTGTTGTTTCATCTTCATTTACCTCTCCGAACTTAACAATCTGTGAGAAGTTCTCTGGATGCTCAAAATCACCAAGTGTTAATGCCCTTTTTCCAGATTTGGAGTCATTGTCCGAATCAACTACATTGATATAGTCGGCTGGTTTACCTACAATATTTAAAATAAAAGAACATTGTATGTTGGTTGCATTAGTTCTTTTGAGAAGTGAAACTTATATAAAAGCTGTTTTTTTTCCTACAATTATATTGTAACATATAATACCAGTGAAATCTTCATTGCAATCGTCTCCTTTTTGTATATCATTTGCTTGTTGAATGGGAGATTGCAAAAGCACAGTCTCCTTCTCCTTGTTTAAATGCTTTCCTTCTATGCCAAGTTTCGCATTCTGTTTTGGAAAGTCCACATGCATTGTTTCCTTCTCTGTTACAACAAATGTGTATAACTTAATAAAATTGTAGATCATTTGAAATTAACATAAACTACACTGTAGATAAATTGTAGCTTGATTGAAGTTAATTTGTTTAAATGTTGTTCTGTAGCTCTGATGTAATATGTATTGTGCAATATGTAAATAAATTGTAGTTTAGTTGAAGTTGATATGTAGACAAAACTATAGTTGTAGTTTCTTTCTCCAATGCCCCCGTAAATTGGGAAGATAAGTCAACACATACAAGAAAATTCTTCTCATTTTGAATGTCAGACATGTGCCCTGTATCTAAGAAAACAGTTGAAAATATAATGTAGATTATTTGTTTGTAGTTGTTGGTAATTTAGGCTATATGTAGATATATTGTAGATATAATGTAAATATAATGTAGATTAGTTGTCATCAAATTGTGTAATAATTATTAAAAAAATTGTTTTATTGCTGCTGGCCAACACTGGTTTAGCACTGTTGCCCGCATTCTATTGTTTGTTCTTTTCTTTGTAATGCTCATAATTTTTCGTAGAACTACCAGTAAACTGCATTGGGAATTTGTTAGGCTATGCACTTTATGAATACTATTATAAACATAAACATTGTAAAAAATTTTGTGCCAAATAAATATATTTCTAATGAAACCTTAGCATCAATTGCCTGTAACACAGACTTGATGGAATCATTGAGTAGCACGCTAATGCTACCCTAGTTCTTCAAAAACCTAAAGAACGAAAAATTGTTATAATGTATCTAACAATTAGAGGCTATATATATATATATATATATATATATATATATATATATATATATATACATATATATATATCAAGAATTAGGTATACCTCTTTCTTGAAGGCTTTAAGGTCTGAACCGACCTACGTATAAAAAATAGAAAGAGTTAAATAAATAATTTGCATACCATAAATTAAATAAATCAGTTAGGATTATCTTAATTGGTTACCTTATCAACATCTTTTCTTAATTTTTTTAATTGTTTCACAAAAATCTTTATTGTCATCTATTCCCATTGCCTGCTTATGTCCAGATGGAGATGGAGATGGAGCATCTGTCGGATGCTCGGACTTTATTTCAGCTTCTTTAAGGATGTATTCAACTTTGTTTGGCAAATTCATTCTTTAAAGCTCTTCAAGGGATTCAAGCATGTTGGTGAACTGAGAAAAAAAAAAATGTAAGGGACCTAGTCATAATATGTATAAAATGTGTAGATAATTTGTATTTAATTTTCTATCCAGAAGTGAAAAACCAATACAATAATAGCAGCAATCCATTCAATCATCACAAAACAGAACACATAACATACACAGATGTGCAACAACAGCAGCAACACTCAACCAACATACAACAGCATAGAAGCAGCAGCCCACACAGAAACAAGATAACACAACAACAACTCTTCGTCACAGCAATGCAGCCAATGCATCCTCAGCAGAAACATCATCCACGCAGGAACAACAAAAGAAGTCAAGGACATCAGCAAGAAGACAGAGGTACCAACAATCACAGCAGAACACACCAACAGCACACACCCTTATCAAACCCAAGCATCCTCCAAAGCACTAAACAACAACAGACTCATCAAAAGGCAACCTCAGAAGAAAGCACAACAATCAACAAGTACAACAGATCACATCTACCTCATACATCCTCCTCATACTTGATCATCATCAGAAACAACAACTCAAACACTCAGCAGAAGTCTCAACACTTAGCTCACAACAATCACAACATCAACAACAGCAGACTTGAAAGCGCACAGTCAATAATACAACTGTGCAACTACAAGATACACACTAATAGCCATCTTCAACTTGGCTTTCCTTGCTTCAGAGGCCAAAGCAAAATTGAAGATTGCGCGCGCTTTTTGTCACTCTTTTGCTAAATCCTAACACCATAGTCATAGTAGAAACACATGTACTTTTTCGTATAGCTGACCTAGGAAATGTGCACATCGTTTTTGTACATACGACTGTCAACCACAAAATAGGCAGTCGTCACATCACCATAGGTCTAACTTCCTTTTGCTACTCAGGTACTCTTAGTCAACACTTTAGGATGACTATAGGTACATGTATTTACTTTTGAGAGGTAAGGTTTATGTCCCCCTCCATCCTTGTATTTTACTTCTATTAATAAAAACTTATATTTAACCCAAAAAAAATTATCTTGATCCATGATGGTTTGATCATTCTATCTTCCAAAGAAGATATCCATATCTTGTCCTTACTAGCTGTCCAGTTAAGTATGCGGGGGCTGGAATTACCAACTCTTGTAGCTATATCAGTGTTGACTGTAGAGCAACACTCATACAACCATATTTACATAGCGAGTGCAAACCTCGAATGAGATAAAAATGCACAAAAGGGTTGAGCTTGTGCCTAACGGACTGAAGCAATTGTGTATAAGCTTCGATACCCCATGCAAAATTCGCATACTGCCCTGAGTCCACCAAGTAGAACCTAAAATGGTCTATCAAACCATTATCTTTCTCTGAAGAACAAAGGAAGAATTCTATCAGATAGAGAATACACAGCTTAACTGCATCCTCATCATTCATCCAACTACGGCTGGTTACAATTTGTTTCAAGTATGACTTCTCAACTTTTTTCTTATTCGGAAAATAACTCCTCATTATTTTACTGTCTTACGTAGGTGTGTAACCAAAGTCCGTTACTTCTGTGACACATCTAAGGCCAGTGGTGAGGGAAAACTCTCTCAACCTAAAGTTCAGCCTCTCACCCTTTATCTCTGTTGAAAAAAAAATCAGATCCGGATGCGTTCAATTCATACTTCATGAGAAGATGAATTGCCTGATTTTGGATACATATGTTGGGCATGGAAAGAAAATGCCCAAAACATGTCTTCTTAAACAACTTTAACCCATTATCAGACAATAACGCATTGATTTGGCAAGGAACAACATGATCGGATAATATCTGGAACCTAGTAATGCCATAATCAACATCATGTGGTACAAAAATATTTGATTCTGCACCAAGTGAATAGTAAGTTAAAAAAAGACTTGTTTGAATATCAAAAATAAAATAAATATAATTCTACTACAATTTATCTACAATCAGAAAGACATAAATACCTTGCATACAAATAAGTTACAAAATTAGTAAACATATATAACAACTGACTACATTGAAGCTACAAATTATGTTTAGAGTAGGAAATTAGAAAGTAACAACAAGTGATGCTAACATCTACAAATAGAGCAACTAATAACCAACAAAACCAACTAAATAAGGTAGTAAATCCCATAACAAATTTTTTTTGAATAATTTACAAGAAATCTTAAATTTCGAGGGAAATGTAGCAAATTTGATAACCAACAACAAATATACATAATGTAGACAAAATGTCTACAAATACAAAAAAATAAAATGTATGCATAGTCATGAGACTGTGAAATGGTTTTGTAACTTTAAAAAAAAATCCAAAATTGTAACTACTAAAACTTTACCTTCTCCAATGACTGTAGGGATATAGAAATATGAAGAGCCTGTTTGGCCATGAAATGTTTTCACTTTTTTCGAAATTAGTGTTTGATCATAAAATTTTTAATTTATTTGAAGATGAATTTTGAAATTTTTCGAAAATTTGATAAATTCCAAAAAGCCGTTTTTTAAAATTTTCACTCAAATCACTTACAAAAAGTCAAAAACAACTCAAATTATATTTATGTTCAAACACAACTCTAATTTACAAATACTATTTTCATTTAAAAAAATTCATATTTTTTTTTTTCAAAATTTTACAATTCTTTTGTCCAAACACCCACTAAGTCTGATTGTTTATTTCTGCTTTTTCTTTTCTTCTTTTCCTTTCTTTTTTCTTGATAAAGTATCTCTTTTTCTTTTTCTGTTCAATTTGTGGAATCCACGTCGGAGATTGTGAATACTAACCAAATTGGCAATGCAAAGTTGGAATATATCACGAGTGACTACAAGCCCTATTAAAACGGTCCAAGACCCCCAAAATACACAACCTGTTTTTTCTTTAATGTTTTTTCCCAAAACAGGTATGATTATAAGTAAATTTAACTTAGATATTATACTATCATAATATTTACATATAATTTTGTACAAAAAATAATTTATTAATATTAAAATAATAAATTACCTGGTGTAACAGGTAAAAGCAAAATATTTTACAAATTCGTGTATATGAGGTAAAAAACTTATTTGGAAAATATAAAAAAGACAAGAGTGTCATAAAACTCATTTTCTCTCACAGATAGTGTTTCCTGAACTCCGTGGCGTAGATCCGAGGAGTTTTTGGAAAAAAAAAAAGCAGCAGTCTTTGAAAAACCCTAATCCTCAAAAATCCCTCTCAAATCTTCAGATCTCCCTTTAACACACTTCATATCGTTATAAGGTAACTCTATTCTTCCTATTTGTTTGTTTGTTTGTTTGTTTGTTGATTTTACATGTATTTTCTAGGGTTTCGTATCTCTAATTTTTGGTTTAATTAAAAGTTTGAGTTTTGATGATTCGTCGGTGTTGAGTAATGTTTTTCTGCAACTGGGTTTTGTTGTTTTTGACTTTTTGCTCTTCTCTAATTTGGGTTTAATTTTGATTTGTGACTTAATTTATTGGAAAACGAGCGATCTGTTGATTCTTCTTTTATTTTTGTGTTTGGTAGTTGCGAATTTATTGAGTATTGGAATGAAACAGGTCCAATAAAGCGAAATGGATATTGAGGATTCATAATTTTTTTATGACAATTGAGGATTCATAAAGCTGGCCCCAACTAGCTTGGGGTTGAGGATTCATATAACTAGTAGTCCGTTCCATTTTATGTGTACCTTTATGCTTTTTGAGATTCAAACTATGTAAACTTTGACTAATACTCTGAAATACATTTTTTCATCACATTGACTTGAGAAGAATCGCAACTTATTATATTTTTATAGATTTTGAGTATCTAAATTTTAACTTTAAGATATTGAGTTGATCTTATCTAATTTGGCTTCAAAGGCTAGTTAAATTTACTCTCGAAAAGCGAAAAAGTTCACATAAACAGGAATGGCGGAAGTAGTTGAGACTTGAGTGGCCTACAACAGGGGTTAGCTTTGCAAAGATTAGAAGTGGGGTAGTTTGGGAAGCACATGCAAGGAGAATGTAATGTCTAGATGTGCCATGTGTTCTTTATATATGCCTTGTAAAACTTAACATTCTTGCCGTTGTGCAAACCCACACCAGCCACTGAATGTAGGACAAATTGCTTCCCATCCATTCTAGCCACTAGGCCTTAAAAGCACCGAGTTTTCCTTCTTTTTTGAGCTCTCAGCTTGAGCTGATCTTATTCAACAGATTGCGATTTTCTCACTTGAGCTTTCTGTCGAAATTCCATTGATGGACGGGTGGACTCATTAGACTCTTCTATCTAAGCGTGAGACTATATCCTCTCGACGACTGATGTGTGTCTGACTTGAAATCCCTTATGCACTTGTTAATACTTTATTGAACCAGCAGTGAGTACCCATTGTTTGTTTAGGGCCACCGCACCTCCTCCAACACTTCCTCATTCCCTTTCCTTCTTACCTTGACCAAGTGTCATAGCTATAGATATTGGTTCTGCTGTCTAGCCAGTTTCAAACAATTATTTCTATCTGTATTCTGCTCTTTTTACTTTTTCAAAAAAGAAAAATGAGCAAGGGTGCATCCTGACTCGTGTGCTTGCGTTCTAATAAATGAAGGAAGAACTGATAATATTATTGATACTCTGTAAGGAAAATTATATTAGTGATTTTGTTGTAGTGTTTTAGGTCTACAGCTACCTTACATATTATTTTTTATGTCATGGATTAGGCTTCGACCTTTCGTTTTTATCATCTATAAGATGTTCAATGAACAGCCATGTGACTGATAAGATTTGTTATTCTTTAATTAAAAAGTAGTTTTGGGAACTGCATCAAAAAAATTGCTGATACCACTAATTGATTGATTTATTTGTTGTTTTATATCCTGCAGTTATGGCAGGCTTGGCACCAGAGGGTTCTCAATTTGATGCTCGTCAGTATGACGCCAAAATGACAGAGCTGTAAGTTATCTCTTCTCCGTCCTATATTGTCATCGTAATCTGGTTGCAGTAAGCACTCCTGCTCTTTTTCTTAATAGGTCTTTGATTATCTCTTTTTACTGTTCTTTGCCATTGCTCAGTGAGACTTCTGTGGTTGTTTTGATATGCCAAAAACAGGCTTGGTACTGAACAGGAAGAATTCTTCACATCATACGATGAGGTTTACGAAAGTTTTGATGCCATGGGTTTGCAAGAAAACCTTCTGAGGGGCATTTATGCCTATGGTAAATTCACATCTCCTGATAATTCTGGTGTTCTTTTCTCCCTTCCCAGCTTTAACATGGCACTGAACATTGTTTGGAATTTCTTGAAGGTTTTGAGAAGCCATCTGCTATTCAGCAAAGGGGCATTGTTCCCTTTTGCAAGGGCCTTGACGTTATCCAGCAGGCACAATCTGGAACTGGAAAGACGGCAACTTTCTGCTCTGGAATTCTCCAGCAGCTTGATTACAGTTTAGTTGAATGTCAGGCTCTTGTTCTTGCACCAACCCGTGAGCTAGCTCAACAGATTGAGAAGGTTATGCGGGCACTTGGTGACTATCTGGGTGTGAAGGTTCATGCTTGTGTTGGGGGTACCAGTGTCCGTGAGGATCAGCGTATCCTTCAGAGCGGTGTTCATGTCGTGGTTGGTACTCCAGGCCGTGTCTTTGACATGCTGCGCAGGCAGTCTCTTCGCCCCGACAACATCAAGATGTTTGTTTTGGATGAAGCTGATGAAATGCTCTCCAGAGGTTTCAAGGATCAGGTTGCCCTTTTGCTTTAAATTTTTGCTGTTTTATTTTTTTCTAGTTGTAGGATTTACTCTTTTACTTTGTTACTCAGTGATGTTTCTGTGTTTGAAGGTTAAATAACAAATTAGAAGTCTATTATTGCCCGTCCTTCTTTACTATCAAAGTAGAATTCACCTTTTATTTTTGTGATAAAGTAAAGTGGAATTCACTTCTTAACTGTGGTTACTTATTTGATAGTGAACTAATTAGTCTTCCATGATATTTTAGTCCTGTGCCTATGAACCAGAACATTTGAAGGTCTGCATTAGACATGAGAAACCTTATCTGACGATTTTTTATGAAGTTATCTTATATGTGTGCTATTTATATTTTCCGTCATATGTGATCATGTGTAGTCTTGATTCTTGTCAATTAATATATGAGTGCACGCCTAATAACCTTTGGATCTCCGCGACACTCATTTTGTGGATATGTTTGGTCTTAGAGGCCCAACATTCATTCTGATAACCTTTGGATCTCCACTACACTCATTTTATGGATATGTTTGGTCTTAGAGGCCCAACATTCATTCTCATGGCCAAGTCGGCATTGATTTCAAGAGGTTGTGTAGCTCTCACTCTTTCTTTCATTAAGTTTGATTTGCTTGAAAGTATGTACTACTATATGTTATGGATCAGTTTATTGGTGAATCTTCTTCTCCTCCTCTCTTTGCAGCCTTGTTGTGCTCTAACTTCTTTTAAGAATTGCTGCTGGATTTTGCTGGTCTTTTCCTTCTTTGGTTTGATGATTTAGCTTGTCCTTGACACACAAATAGTATCTTATGTGTAAGTTACTTTTTATTTTTTTCCAGATTTATGATATATTCCAACTTTTGCCACCAAAAATCCAAGTGGGTGTTTTTTCTGCCACTATGCCACCAGAGGCCCTTGAGATTACTAGAAAGTTCATGAACAAGCCTGTGAGGATTCTTGTGAAGCGTGATGAGCTCACTCTTGAAGGTATTAAGCAATTTTATGTCAATGTTGACAAGGAAGAGTGGAAGCTTGAAACACTCTGTGATCTTTACGAGACCTTGGCCATCACCCAGAGTGTCATCTTTGTTAACACTAGGCGAAAGGTTGATTGGCTCACTGATAAAATGCGTGGCCGTGATCATACAGTATCTGCAACTCATGGAGACATGGATCAGAACACAAGAGATATCATTATGAGGGAGTTCCGATCTGGCTCATCTCGTGTGCTTATCACTACTGATCTCCTTGCTCGTGGGATTGATGTCCAGCAAGTCTCCCTTGTTATTAACTACGATCTGCCGACTCAACCAGAAAACTACCTGCATCGTATTGGTCGTAGTGGCCGATTTGGAAGGAAGGGTGTTTCTATCAACTTTGTCACCAAGGATGACGAAAGGATGCTTTTTGACATACAAAAGTTTTATAATGTCATGATTGAGGAGCTGCCAGCCAATGTTGCTGATCTCCTTTGATGCGATTTTGGTTATGGTGCGGGGAATTTTTCTTTACATGTAGTAGTTTAATATATTTATTCTTAGGCTTAGTTTCACTTTGCGCTGGACTTGGAATTGGGAAATGCTGGATCCTTGATTTTGCCAAAGCACCAGCTGCTGTCCCAATTTAGTAGAATTTTGAGTCGACTATTGCAAATTTTGTTTGGTTTTGTCAGTTTGTATGTTTAAGCGTCTAATGACTTAAAATTTTTTTGTCGTCTGAATTGACTATATTGAGTTTAGCAGAGCTATTTTTCTCTGGAAGGGAAAGCTTTTTGCTGGTGATTTCTTGGCTCATTTTGATGCTATATTCGTACTCCTGCTTTTTTTGTAGTTTGCTTTTGATGTTAGTGTCCTCATTCCCGCAGAACAATGTTATATAAATGGTCACAGGAGATCATTTCCTGGATTTTTCGATTTCTTGAGACAACTTTAGAGTGCATTTTCTAGACCATTTGAACAATCGGAATTACTAAGTTACAAAGTAGTAGTAGTAGTAGTAGTAGTAGTAAATTTGCACGTCACTGATAGCTAGCTATATGCTTGCCCCACGTCACCTACGATTCTACGTTAAACAGCGTTTTTTTTCTACAACTCAGCACTTAACACAGACACACTTTGATAACAGATTCCCATTTGAAAAAGAAAGGAAAAAAAAGAATATTCTGTAGCGCATCTTAAATCCCTGCAACTTCCCTAGCCCCAACTGATCTACCATCTCCGTGGACGCTATCTTATCCAAACTCCCAGCATCAATTATTATCTTTGCACTGGTCAATTCCGACATTGATTTTGAATACAGCCTTCGTCTTCTCCTTTCTGCTGACGTTGCCACACAATCTAACGACAGCGAAACTGTCTCCTCTCCTAAGCTTGAGAACCCCCGCTATGTTTCGGACTTGAACTTACCTTTAGAGCTTCCCGGGCTCTAGGCTCGACAACGTTCACTCTTCCATCTTCAGCTGGTTATTTCCCCACAAATATATTATCACATGACAAAGAGAAGCATATTACATCTTTTTTCACACTAATAAATCTTGAATCTTTTTTCATGTTGAAACGGAGAGAACAAAGAAAACTGAAAAGGGTCTTCATAGATCTATGGCAGAAGAAACCAGGAAGTCCATTACAACTAATGAGCTCAAGAACCACAACAAACTAGGAGATTTGTAAATACCCATTTTGTATGACGTAACAAAATGGGTAAAAAAACATCCTGGTGGTGTATTCCCACTGTTGAATCTTGCACGCCAAGATGTTACTGATGCCTTTATGGCATACCATCCAGCTACTGCTTGGCACTATCTTAACAAGTTCTCTAATGGATATTACAAAGATTACTCTGTTTCTGAGGTGTCCAAAGATTACCCAAAGCTTGTGTCAGAGTTCTCAAGTTGGGTTTGTTTGAAAAGAAAGGCCATGGTGTTTTATGGCAAAGTTGTTTGCTGTGAGTGTATATGGTTGTTTTGTTTGCACCATCGTTCATAATTTCATATTGTTGTTGTCCAAGAAAAACGTGCCTAATCGAATTCAGGAGCTTCTCGGGCTGCTTGTTTTTCGGATTTTGTATCCACTGCTTGTTTCTTGTTTGCCTGGTTGGGGTGAAAGAATCATGTTTGTTGTTGCTAGTTTCACTATGACAGGAATTCAGCATGTTCAATTCTGTTTGAACCATCTCTCATCCGAGATTTATGTTGGACCCCCAAAAGGAAATTTTCGGTTTGAGAAGCAAACTAGTGGCACTTTTAATATAGCATGTCCTAGTTGGATGGATTGGTTTCATTGTGTGGATTGCAGTTTCAAGTTGAACATCATTTGTTTCCAAAATTACCAAGTTGCCAACTTAGAAAAATCTCTCCCTTTGTGAAGGAACTCTGCAAAATTACCAAGGTGCACATGGTTTACCTTGTGCACCATTCTTGAAGGCTAATGCATTGACATTCGAGAACTGCAGCTCTGCAAGCGCGGGATTTAATTCTCATGGTTGATTGTTAGTTATGATATTGTTGATCGATCTGTTCTAAGCAATGATTAGTTTGATCTTAGTTTTGCTGGGGATCCATTGTAATGTCAAGAAAAGAAAATTCGTATTTATGTCGTTCTTTTTAAGGCTTTATTACTTGTATGTGATCCAGATGCTGGTGAGAACAAATTATTTAGTTGCTTGGTTTCAAGTTAATATATTTTACCTCTATATTAGCCCTGCAGATTGCAGATTCTTTCATTGTTTTCTGCTCTAGCTGCATGTTAAACTGCTGATGCATCGTTTTTGCACTTCGTCTCCTTTGTTTCTGGTTAGGTGGATGCATTTTTTACCTAGGCAATGAATTAGCACAAGATACTCGTAAAGTTATATCACATACACATGTTTTTGTTTTCATTTATAAATAATCGAGAAATCCTGAGGGTAGATGGTGCATGGTTCGAACTTCAATGGATAACAGGTCCTTCTAACATTCTCCACTTAAATACTACCTGTGCTAGAGTTCAAACTCGTGAGCTGCACCTAATGCACCTATCATGCCTTGTGCTTTTATCTGTAGATCGAAGCCCAAAGGAAAATAATGTGTTTGATATGTTGTGACTATGTGAAATGCTTAAAGTTTTCATAAAAGTGATAAGGACAACACTATCTTGCACAACACGCGATAGCGAAGTGCTCCCTGCTTCTACCAAATTACTAATATTACATTCCAAGACCTGTTGAGGAAAAAAAGAAAGAAAAAGTGCCCAGCAAAGAAAACCTTAGAGATGTAGTAACACAACACTGTACTGCAGAGTACGCGATAGCAGAGTGCTAGATGGTTGCTGGACAACCTTAGAGATGCGATAGAACAACACCTTCCTGACCAACACGTGATAGCAGAGTGCTGTCTAATTGCAGGAAAGCCTTGGTGATGCGGTAGTATTAGTATTTTCTTTTTACGAATTTAAGTTATATACACTAACATATTTAGTGAGTTTTAACTTTAATAGTAACATATTGCTTACCAATTTTATCAGCTTAGTAATTAATGTTTGTCAAGAAATTTACTTTTAATTACTCTCTTTGTCCCAATTATGTGACTCTTTTCGTTTTCGAGATCCAAAGTTAATTTTGACTGTGTATTTGTAAATTTTTTAAAATAAAATTTATATATCTAAAAATTACAGAAAAAAATAATATAAATCTCAATAATCAATAATTCATAATATAAAAGGTATAAAAAAATCACGGTAAAAAAATAACACGTTGGACTTTTAAAATTCGAATATTTTCATATAAATTAGAATGGAAAGAATAACTAATAAGTAACATGATTATGTAAATATTTTTATCCAGTTAGAAATTACACCGTTTTCGCAGCAAGGGCAAACCATTATCAGTGACTCCTCAATAACTTCAAGTTACTCCAAAAGGGTTAAAGGTTAAAAGTGTTAGATCTACCAATTACGAGATCCTAGAACCAGAAAAGGAAATAGAACTGAAACATTAGCAGTATATCTTAAGTTCCATTTTCCAAGGCCCATTTCTGGTACTTTATCCAGCTTTTCTTCAGTGTAATTTATTTGAATTGCAATAAAAAAAGTAATAATAAAGAGAAAGAGTTACTACTAGTGTAGTAGTATATAGTATAAGGAAAAAATGTGAAGGAAATAATTATTCCATGATTGAGATCCACAATATAGTGGCGGATGTAGGATACTAACTTTTACCGTATTTCTAACACAAAACATAAATATATATGTAAACCAACTGAATTGATTCCCTGATCCACATTGAATTTAAGTATGACTATAATAAGTCACTTAAAAGAAGAATTATAGTAACATGAAAATTTGAGGAGCAAAAGAAAATCAAAACTTACAAAAATATCAAACTCCCTGTTTCTTCACAATTATAGATAAATAATTTTCTCCATCCAAATTTTCCCTTTTTAATATACAAAATGTAATATCCAGAAAAAAATTGAAGTAGATTGTCCAAAACAAAATGAGAAGAAATCAAAAGTACCACTTGAAGATCTTCATTCTCAGATCAGCTTTACATTTAGCATTCATAATTGAAGCCACCGCCGGAGCTTTTCCCTTTGGAATTACTCCATGAATGCCTTCACAAGTAACTCTGATCCCAACTTTTTTGCTTTTCAACTTATCCATTTTCGCTCCCACCGTTGTATCCAAAAATATCTTCAACGGTAATCCATGTTTTCTCTTCAGATCTGATTTTAAAGACGTAACAGAGTCCGCATCGAGGATTTCAGACGCCATTGACAAAGTCGAGTGAATAATAGTAACATTATTCGGACCATTACTAAATCCGTGGAATGATCCGTTCGAAATTACGACGTTATTTGACCGTAGAGTCATGGAAATATCGTCGTAGTTGTAAATGAGCTTCTTATTAGGGTTTTTCGCGGAGAGCGTGAGGTTGAGTTTTGTACTGAGGCGCGTGGCATCGTCGGAGCTGGTTATGAGTTTGAATTGCGTGATTTTGAGGGAGGAGACGGAGAATGTTGGAGGTTTAGGGCGGAAGAGGAAGTAGAAGGCGGCGCCGGCGATGGCAGCGAGGAGGAGGAGGGTGCAGATGATGAGGAGTGACCAGAAACAACAAAGACAGAAGCAGCGGCGGCAGCTGCAGCGGCAGCGGCGACGGTTGTGTCGGTGGTAGGCGGTTGGAGTTGGTCTGTAAGGAATGCGATTTGGGTTGTACATTTGGTTTTTGACCGGAGGGAATTGAGGTGGTTTTGCTGTGGTAGCAGTGGGATTGGTGGCGGTGGTGGTGGTGCCATTGGATTTGGCTGAAGGATGAACTCTGTCAGTCATTTTAGAGAGTGGAATGAGCTTAGATTTAGCAGAAGAAAAATAGAATATATACTGCCCTACGTTTTCATTTTTATACTAGCTTGTTTGGATGGTTGTCTGTATTGCATTGATTTGAATAGATCATATTATTTATGGTCGTTTTATGATGTCATACACCAATAATATGAAGAATAAACTTGTAATATTATTAAGAAAAAAGGTTACGAATTAGAAATATTATATAAAAAATAGAATAAAAGATAAATTACAATTATTTAATAATAAGGAAGGACAAGATGAGAGGAAAAAAAAAATATCGACGCTACTACACCAAATCCGTAATTATATAAAGTAACACTTTTTATCGTTACGTAACAACATATTTAACGATATGATATAATAAATTTAAGTAACAATATTATCTTGTATTTAAAGTAACAATAGATAACAACCATTCAAACAAGCTGTAAGGTGTTTGACTGACCATTAAGGAATGTGGTGCATTAGATAGGTAGGATCTATTCATTTTCATGTTTTAGTAGTTTTTCGCCTAAATGAGTTTCATGCCACACAAATCTGGATTAGTTACGTGCTGCACAATAAAAAAGTGTTAAATTAGTTAGCTAAGAAATTTATGAAAGAAAAAACTTTTATTAAAACTCGTGGTCTTAGGTATGTTATGATATTTTGATAGCTATAAAATTATTTTTTAAAGGTAAAATATGAATTTCTAAAGAAAAAATATTATTTTTATAAAAGATTAAAAAGGAAAATAAGTTACATAAAATAAAGACAAAACTAATTGAATAATAACTTGGTTGATACAAAAGGAGGAGGAGGAGTTGTAATGTAAGAAAGGGGTTTTAGAAGCTTTGGTTGTTGGGGGGAGGGAATGAAAATTGTGAAGTAAAGGCAAAGCAAGCGTCAACGTCTATTTCCTTAATTACCACTGACCGAATGAGAGAGCGAGGGACTAGTGAGAGGATAGTGAAAGAGAACTAGGTAACCACAAAGGAAATGGATATTTATTCGCACAATGTATCTATATATATATATATATATCTATATATATATATATATATATATCTATATATATATATATATATATATATATATATATATATATATATATATATATATATATATATTAAATTACATTAACTTATCATAATTAAGTGATAAATTAAAATAAAAATATATAATATTAACTGTGATTTAATGATTACCATACTTATTAAAAATATATATTATCATGTATTTATTGATTTGATATAAGCAACTAACAGAAATAAGTTTTTAGCATAAGAGGATGGTGAAAGAGTTCTATATGTAACCGCAAAGGAAATGGATACTTACACCTTCACAAAGTTACCAATAAGTTGGGAATCTCTTGGCTAGCTTGGCTTCGGTTGCTTTCCCTTATGCTTTCTCTTTTCACTTCTTTTCCTCAGCGTTCATTCTATTTTCTCTCTACTTTGCCCTTTTGGTTTTATCAAAGTTAATTTATTTGAACAACTTTTAAAGCGAATTATACACTTTTAGCGGTGTAAAATACACGTGTTATATGACGTTTAGACTGATAAAATTAAACTCAATGATTCAAAAATAATACTACAATAGTATCGTTTAATATATAACAGGGTGAGTATTACTCTTGTCATGCATGGAGGCGTTGGTGATCGGGGGCGGAGGTAGCCTTCATGATATCGATTCGACAAAACATACTAACTTTGGCTTAAAAAAAATATATTTTTTAGGATTGCCGCCTAAAGTCCAATAACCCGTAAAATTTAAATTCTAAAACCCTATAAAATGTTAACGTGATGCATGTTGATTAGATGAGGTGCAGCATTGGATTGATGCTCAATTCAAATTTTTTACAATTAATTAATTAATATGTAATTATAGGTAATTTTTATTTGATAAGCATTAGTTGTTAACATAAAATAAATTACAAATACAAAATGCATTTGTGCATAGGGGACCTGGATCATATTATCTACACATTGATGCCGAAAAATTATTTACACGATCAACCATTTAAAATTTAATTATAGGTAACTCTACTAAAGTAAATGATAAATAACCTACTAAATATGTTAGATTACAATGATTACATAAAAAAATTATTCTTCATAACATAAATACTTCTAGTCACACACACTTAGAGACTTGGGATACTTCTTGACTCCAACGTCCGAAAATCTCGTATTAATTACCCATTGTTTATCTAATGTTCACCTACGTTTTGTGTGCTTTTTATTACACCCATTTATGATGGAAGACGTTGGGAAATCCTAATAACTACGCAAAAGTTCTCCTTGTACGAAAAATATTGTTGCATTTCTCCTACCAAATGTAATAAATGTACATGAATTGAACACATATACCTAAACTTTGAATAACATGTTTAACTTCTTATTTTGTTTTAGGTGAAATTGAGTGTTTATTTAAAATTTATCTCGAGAAATAGGATTAAAGCAATACTGTATTCTCTTTCTATGTTTTGGAGATATTTTGACTCATGTGATTTTGATATTATATAAATAACCTTCCCTCTAAATCTTTCTTATATATGAATTTAAAACTTATTAGCACTCTATACTACTTGCAGACGCAAATCCAAAATTTGAACTTGATAATTTTAATTCCTAATCTATATTCTATTCTTTTCTTCCAACTATATGTAATAGTCTGCTATGTTCTTTACTTGTATTCTCCTTGTATCATATGCGTCGTAAGTTTGAAGACAAAAAAGAAAGAGCATGTTTGAAGTGCAAGAAATATCTACGTATGTCAATAAAATAGAAACGAAAAGTGAGCATTACACAGTAAAACTAAAGAAGCCTAAAATTGGAACATAAAACACATATCCACAAGGCTAATTTTACTAGACACTACTACTATCTTTGGGCAGATATATCAATCTTTCTAAAGACCATAATACAAAAGAGGGTTCAGATTGTTGTTGAAAAATGAAGAAATGCCCACAACTGATTAAACTCTACCACAAGAGCTGAAGGAAGCTGCTGTGGTTCTCAGTAAATATTGAAAGCATGGAACTTTTAAGTACAGAAAAACTTCAGAAGAAATGGCTTTTATCGTAGTCCTCAACTTGTGTAAAGGGCAGCCCTGTGCACAAAGCGTCCCCTGTTCATGCAGGGTCCCGGGAAGGGCCGTACTCCAAGAGGTGTGATGTAGACAATCTATCCTAATGCAAGCATTAGTGGCCACCCTAACCCTAGTCCTCAACCTGTGTATTGAAAACGAAACTTGGGAATGCAGCAGTGACGACCCTGTAAGATGATGGATCACACACCATAAATCAATTCTATGTGAAGGTTTTCACTGATCAAGAAGACGCAAAGCTTGGTAGGAAAACTATTTTCCTTTTAACCTTTATTTCTTCTGTCCCAAAACCAAATAGAGAAGATTTTTCTTTTTGTGGTTTTTAGTTTATCCTTCATTACAGATCCTTTAATTTTAACTTCCTTCCCCCTCACGTTCTTCCTTAATCAACAAACCAAGCTTGAGGCGGAGAAAAATGGAAAGAATAAAGAAGGGAAAGCTGAAAAAGAAGATTATATTCAGTATTCAGAACTAATATGCGGGAGCCTGCAGTAGTAGAATTAGCAAAGTAAATGAAAGAGAAGCAAAATACAAGTGGCATACTTCAAATAAGGAAGTGTCATGTTCTTCAGCAGTGAGGGGTGTCTAATTGCGAAGTCTTTCCAGTCTTTTTTATTGATCTTACCATCCCTATCGGCATCAGCATCAACAAATGTCTGTCAAAAGAATAGGGACACAGAAGTTATAATATGCAGACATGGCTTTAACAAAACGACTTTCAGTTGGACAAACTCATACCCTATCAATAATTTCCTCCAGTGGTTCTTCGGACAGCTTAATACCAGATTCACTCAAAATTGCAATCAGCATTTGCTTAAGCTAGATAAGAAGTTGTTCCAGTAAGTTCTTCGGTATAAGGAATAGCAATGTAGATTCAATTTTCGTACACAGAACAGATCAAAGAGATTACAAGGATAGGCTGAGCTATATTGGTCAAATTGGACGAGTAAAAAAATGAATAATTCTGCGTAATCAGGCCAAGGAAGATAAAATACCCAATCTGTTCAATCACCATAAACCTGAAGGCTAAGGACTTATTGCAACAAAATTAATGTGTTCAGTAAAGAAGCAGATGTTACTGAAACGCAAGGATTCAACAAGTTATCACCATACCAAATAGGGATTTGATCACATCAAAAGGGAGTTTAACAGGTCCAGACAATCTTTTAAAATAAACTAGAGTTTTAAATATGTCATGCAATCGAGAAATTGTCTTCATGACTTCTTATTTGTTGTTGTATAATTCTCCATTTGAAGTCTCATCCTTTACATGTATCAGCTGTAAAAAAAAATTAAATTAGTTGAGTTTGATGAATTAGGGAGATAATTTTTTCCTATCCTTTGTTGGGGCTCTCTCCGCCTAAGTTGCTGGGACTCGAGTGTGGGTGTCCGATACGGGTGCGGATTTAGAGGTCAGATCCTTCATGATCTAAAATTTAAGATTCGGAAGTATGGATCCAACAGGTGGGGGGATTCGGCTAAAAATAGTTGAAATATCTAAAAATAGAGTTATACAAATATATCTAAATTATGAGACATTACGTGAAAAACTTACAAGGTATTCTGAGAAGGAAAAATTATATTGATCTAGAGGAGAATCGGAGAAGGAGATAAACGGAAAAAGTCTAACATAGAAATTTCTATATACAATTATTCCATAAAATTATATTAATCAAGAGGAGAATCAGAGAAGGAGATAAACGGAAAAAGACTAACATAGAAATTTCTATATACAAGGTATTCCATTTTCTTTAATTTTACCCTAAACTTTTATTTTGATTTCAAAAATCATTGTATCGATCCTGAATTTTTCCGACGATTTTGGTCAAAGTACCCAAAATCGATTGACCCGATCCAGTACGGATCCCACACCCACACCATAACCACGTTGTGTCGACATGGATGCGGCACCGAAAATGAAGAGTCCGAGCAACTTAGCTCTCCGCTTCTTTCCCTCTTTGCTTCCTTCTTTTTAGGGGTGGCAAATGGGCTGTTTGGACTGTATTTAGGCTAGTCAAGATGGGTTGACTTATTAATAGCCTGTTTGGCCAAGCTTCTCCAAGTTGAGAAGCATTTTTTTCAAAAAAAGTCCTTTTTTTTTTTTTTTTTAAATTGAAGTGTTTGGCCAAACTTTTAGAAGAAAAAACGGTGCTTTTGAGTAGAAGCAGAAGCAGTTTTGGAGAAACGGAAAAAAGTAGTTTCTTCCCAAAAGCACTTTTGAGAAAAATACACTTAGAAGCACTTTTTAAAAACTTGACCAAGCACAAATTGCTGCTTAGAAGTGTTTTTCAAATTAATTAGCCAAACACAAACAACTTTTCACCAAAAGTACTTTTGAGAAAAGCGCTTTTGAAAAAAAAAGTTGATTTTTCCAGTTTGGCCAAACAGGCTATAAATGAGTCATTTCCAAACCTTACCCAAAGTTTACTTGGGTTAAGATGAGCTAGGTCAAGATGGACTAAACAGCGGGTTGTAACCCAACCCACCCAAATTCGCCCAAATCTTTGCAATATTCTCAACTTTTAAACAAGTTTATATAAAAATTATCTTATGTTTTGGAATAAATATCAATTCATGCCAAATGATTTCTTTCCTCAATTTGAATTTAGAATTTTATTTGATAGTTCTTCATCCTATAATACTAACAAAGATCAAAATAATAAAAAGGTAGTAACATTAGAACTTTCCACCCACCCCAACCCACCTCCCACCACCCCGACCCCCACTCCCACCCTAGAGTACTTTCTTTCAATGTTGTATATAGAGTATTTTCTTTTTCATTTCAACAAAATGAATATTTTTTTTTATGATGTAGAAAAAATATAATAAAATAAGTACTTTCTTTTCATGATGTAGAAAAAATATTTTCTTTTTCACAAAATAAGTACTTTCTTTTCATGCTGTAGAAAAAGTATTTCTTTTGTTTCAATAAAAAGAGTATTTTCTCTTCATGATGTAGAAAAAGTATTTTCTTTTTCATAAAATGAGTACTTTCTTTTCCTGCTGTAGAAATGTATTTTCTTTTTCATTCCAACAAAATAAAAATTTTCTTCTTTTCATGATGTAGAAAAAGTATTTTCTTTTTTCATAAAATGAGTACTTTGTTTTCATGTTGTACAAAAAGTATTTTCTTTTGTTTCAACAAAAAGAGTACTTTCTTTTCATGATGTAGAAAAAATTAAAAATATTTTTCAGAACATGGGTCAAAGTAGAACTCTAAGATTGAGCATTTCCATGAGTCAATGTTGGGCATCATAATGAGTCCATTTGGGATGATGATTTTTGATGGGTTAACTTGGGCTAGCCCAAAACAGCCCATTTTCAAAATCCTTCTAGCCCAATCCCATAAAAACTTGGGCGGGTTGGACGGATCAAATGGGTTTGGGTTAGTTTTGTCATCCCTACTTCTTTCCAATAACTAAGCACACAAAATAACTAAGCGCCAAGAATAGTCTCTGGGATAATTCTGATAAAAAGAAGTCCGAGAAAATAGTTTCTGGGACATATTCACATCCGTCTCCAAGTCCTAACCTTATCTTGGAAGAACTTCTTCCAGGATATTTGGTTCAGCATCACCTAAGTCAATGTACTATTATCACATTGTTGACAAAAAATAAGGTAAAAAATTAAGTTAACATACAAAGTGTGTTAGTTATCAGTTACTAATAGGGGAAAATACATAAGTTGCTCCCTGAACTTGTAACGAAAAGTGAGCTTCCATCTCAACCTTTTACGGGTGTCGTTTTTCCATCCTATACTTGTTCATACTGAATTTAGTTCTTCCTTAAATATATATAACCAATCTTGTGGAGAGTAGTGTTTTACACACTCTGCCACGTCAGCAGCCATGTAAAAACTATGTCAGAGTATTTTTCCTTTTCAATG
>MCJB01008556.1:56272-90165 GCA_002018475.1 Nicotiana obtusifolia | reverse complement strand
TCCCCCCCCCCCCCACACACTTTTTGAACATTCGAAAAGTGGAGAGTTATTTATGGCGGAAATATTTTGCCACCTCTTCCCAAGATCTTTATGACATGATGCAAAAGTGAATAGACATGCACTCCTTTCATTTAATGCTTGAGACACGTGTCATTTTGGTTCAGAAGTTTGCAGTAGCCTTTCAGGCACATATGGCTCTGTCAATTTGAGATGACAGTTTCATAATGATGGTCTATGATGACGTATTTTTTCCTTATAAATAAAAAACTTTACATTCTCAGAATTCTCCTTCTTCTTTCTTTCGCCTTCGTCTTCTTCCTCAAACCCTTTTTATAATTCTTCACTCTTGCTTTCAACCTCTCTCTTTCTTATTTTCAATGGCTTCCAAATCTTCAACCTCCATTGCTTCTGCTGCTTCTCCTCGTCATGCTATTATAGTCGATGATCTTCCCTCTATGATGGCTTCAGTTAGGAATAGAAGAGGTGGTGGCAGGCTTCGTAGCTTTGGCTCTATATCAAACAGAAATACTTCCTCTTCTACCTGGGAAGGTTCTTTAAAATCAACTTTTTCTTCTAGAACTAGGGCGATTACTACTCCTAGATCTTCTTCTAAAGGGCAAAGACAAAGGCATAAGTGAACCTTTGGCAGAGCCTCTAATTTCTAAGATTGTTTCTCAAGAGTTTTCTTTTGTTGCTGATTGCGTTGTAAGGAACAACTACGTGAACAAGAGAGAAGGTCGTAATGAATATGTTATTCTTTACCCATCTCTTATCAAACCTGGTCGTGTTCCTCTTGTTCGCAGAGAATGTCAATGGAGATCTGATCTACCCATTGTGACTCCAAGTGAAAACGATGGAATAACCACCCACCATGAAGGTTATGCTTTCGTTTACACTTATTCTTTTACCCTTGGATTTGAGCCAGCAATCGACCTGCTGATCATTGAATTTTGTCGGTACTTCAATGTATGCCTTGGCCAAATATGCCCGATAGTTTGGAGGGAAGTGGCATGTTTATGCTACTTGTCAAATTTAATTTCTGTTCCTTTTACTTTTCAATACCTTCTTCACTTATATTCTCCCAAGCTCTTTCGTGTCGGTATATTTACCATCGCGGCAAGGAGTAAAAGAGTTGTTGTTGGTCACGAGGATGTTACGACCCAATTCCCACCATAGGCTGTAATGACGCCAACCCTGCCATTAGTTAAGCCAACAGTGAACCACCAATATAGTTATCTATTCTTAAAATTTTAACATCAAAATTTGATTAAGTAAGTGGAATTAAATTTAAAAACCATGGAAACATACTTTTTTTCTTACTAAGTCACGAAGTATGAATAGAACATAAAGCGAAATGGTGATAATATTAGGTACAACCATGAACTTCTACTAGAAATTTCCAAAATATGGTGTGACAAGTGCATGTGCATCTAGTAGAATATACAAAAGTACTATAACTACTGTCTAGAATGAAAATAGACAGAACAATTTAAACATAGGAGAAAAGAGACTCCGTGGCTATGGATCGAAGCATGGAAAGCAGCTCACCACTAAGTCTCCGGTAGTGTGTGTACACGCCCGACTGACCACCTGAAGTACCTACCTCATTACCTACACAATTAGTGCAGAAGTATAGTATGAGTACGTAAATTAACTCGTACTCAATAAGTATCTAGTCTAACCTCGAAGAAGTAGTGACGAGTGATTGGCTTCAATACTTACTAGTGGTCCAATAACAAGTATATAAAAGTAGGCAGTTATGAAGCCCAACAAGTAGCAACAAAACAGATAAATACAAAAAACATGATTTTCAACATAAAGATAGTTATGAAATCATCACATATCATATGCTATCTCGAACGCACAAAGATAATCAAGACAATGTCAAATCTCAAGTCAGAAAAAACTCATGCGTACTCTAACTCCTGTCAAATATTACACATGAATTCTGCCAAGGTCGTACGGCCCGATCCATAATAATAGTGTACACTGCCGAGGTCGTACGGCCCGATCCATAAGGAATAAAGAAACTTTCTCCCCCGGGAAAGTATGTGTGGGTCAAGGAGACACGGAACTACCGATCACATAAACACAACTCGAGGATAGGAATACAAGAGAAAGCATAATGGTTACCGACAACTAATATCCCGCCAAAACTCAAGGTAAAGAGGCTCGGTCAAAACATAAATTCAAGTCTAAATCTCAGTTTAATTTCAAGTAATCAACAAGCAAGTTTAAATCAAGTAGTACGATTAAGGCATGATGTAGGTCAAAGTCTACCCGGATATGAACATAAATATAGCTTACGTACGGACGCTCGTCACCTCATAGGTACATAGCAGCCATAATACGCAGCACATAGCAAATAGAATACTTGTAGGGATAATTCTCTCTTACAAGATTAGGCAAGAGACTTATCTTGCTTCCAAGCTCACTAATTGGCTCCCTCACCTCACTAGTCACTTCAAATTGATCTCGAGCAAGTCGAAACTAGCCAAAGGACGTACAAACCAATCAATGTATGCTCAAAAAATCATAATTTTACTTTTAGAGTCAATTCCCAACCCCATTCGGAAAGTCAACAAAAGTGAACCCCAAGCCCACGTGCCCGGATTCAGAAATTTTTGAAGATAAATGTTACTCATGGCATTACGAACTCAAATATATAACTTATATCCAATACCATAATCACTCTCGTGATCAAATTCCATTTTTACTAAATTTTAGATTTTTCAACAAAACCCTAAAATTCACTAATTTTCATGTTAAAATCTATACCAAATTCATTTTAACTTCATAATAAGTGGAAATCACTTACCTTATGATGCTTGATGAAAATCTCCCTTCAAAGAGCTCCCAAATCGCCCAAGCCAAGAGAAAAATGGGTGAAATGAGCCTAAGTCCCGTATTAAAACTTGTATTCTACCTAGGTGTTACCCTTAGTGATCGTGACCGCGAAGACCAATTTCATGCCTAGCTGCTGCCTCCTCTACGTGAATGCGAGTGCCCAGTAATGAACGCGATGCTTACCTACGCAGGGCCTACATGAATGCAGTAGCACACTCGCGAATGCGATGGCCAAAGGTATGCCATCCCCTAGCCGGCATTCCTCTATGCGAATGCTACTCCCTGGTCGCGAACACGAGGGCCACTGCCCCCAAAGCTCTGCAAACGCGACTCCCAAAACCTAAAACGAAGAGCAACCATCACCTGCCTCCAAAGCACCCTCCACGATCATGATAGCCCTTGTACGACAGCATACCAGAAAACCAGCAACTCCAGATATGAAGGAAATGGTCCGAAACCACCCCTAAATATACCTGAGGCCCCCCATACCCCATCCAATCAGACTAACCAATCCTAAAATATAACACGGACCTACTCGAGGCCTCAAATCCGCAAAATAACATCTAAGCTATGAATCACACCTCAATTCAATATTAATGAACTAATCCAAATTTTTGAATTTCAAACTTACGCCGAACATACTTAAACAAATCGAAATGACCCCGAATTTTGTGCACAAGTTTGATATGATAATATGAACCTATTCCTAGGCTCGGAATACCAAACAGGATCCAATATCACCAAAGTCTACTTCAAGTCAAACTTAGAAAACTCTAAAACCATTAAAATGCCAACTTCCAACAATACGCACTAAAATGCTCCCAGTCCACCCGAAACTTGATCCGAACATATGGCCTAGTCTAAAAACACCACATAAACCTATTGAAACTTTCCAATCCCGATGACGTTTACTCAAAGTATTGGCTCAAGTCAAACTTTGCCACCTTAGGCCACTATTATGGACCTAAATGTTCCAAATTCAACCGGAACCCTTAAAACACCAGACCAATCGACCCCCCAAGTCATAAAACAGGAAAAGCACATACGGGAAGTCTTGAATGGGGGAACGGGGATTTAGAAAGAAAAACGATTGGTCGGATCATTACATTCTCCATCTCTTAAATAAACGTTCTTCCTCGAATGAGTTTAGAATCATACCTGAAGTGCCGAATAAGTGTGGATATCTGCTTCGCATGTCCTCCTAGGCCTCCCAAGTCACCTCCTCGAATGGCTGACCCCTCCACCGAACCTTCACATCTAAAATCTCCTTGGACTTCAACTTGCGAACCTGCCTTTCAACAATGGCAATTGGCTCCTCCTCGTAACCCAAGCTCTCATCCAACTGAACTGTGCTGTAATCCAACACATGGGACCTGTCGTCATGGTACATCCGAAGCATTGAAATGTGGAATAATGGATGAACTCTCGGTAGGCTAGGAGGCAAAGCAAGCCTGTGTGCAACCTCACCGACTTGCTCTAAGACCTCGAATGGATCAATGAACCTCAGACTCAACTTTCCTCTCCTTCCAAACTTCAAGATACTCTTCATCGGTAAGACTTTCAAAAGTACCTTCTCGCCCACCATAAATGAAAAATCACACGCTTTTTGATCCGCGTAACTCTTTTTCCTAGACTGTGCTGTGCGAAGCCGCTCTTGAATCAACTTTATCTTATCCAAGGCATCCTTTATCAAATCTGTACCATATAACCTAGCCTCGCTGGGCTCAAACCAACCGAGAAAGAAACTACATCGTCTACTATACAAGGCCTCAAATAGAGCCATCTCGATGCTGGACTGATAGATGTTGTTATAAGGAAACTCAACCAAAAGTAAGAATTGATCCCAGTGCCCTCCGAAGTCAATCACACATGCTATGAGCATATCTTCCAGAATCAGAACTATCTGCTCCGACTGCCCTTCAGTCTGCGGATGAAAGGTCGTACTGGGCTCTATTCGGGTACCCAAGTCACTCTGTACTGCTCTCCAGAAATGCGAAGTAAACTGAGTACCTTGGTCTGAAATAATGGAAATAGACACGTCATGAACCGTACAATCTCGAGGATATAAATCTGGGCCAACCTCTCCAAAGTATGTGTAGTCATCACCGGAATAATGAGCGCTTACTTGGTCATCCTGTTGACAATAACCCAAATGACATTAAATTTCCTCCACGTTTGCGGCAAACCAACCATGAAATCCACAGTGATGCACTCCTATGTCCACTCCGGTATAACCATCTACTGAAGTAAGCCATCTGGCTTCTGGTGTTTGTACTTAACTTGCTAACAATTCAAACATCTCGCCATATACTCCACTATGTTCTTCTTCATCCGCCGCTACCAGTAATGTTGCCTCAGGTCACGATACATCATCGTGGCACCTAGATAAATGGAATAATGCGAACTGTGTGTCTCTTCAAGTATCGACTTCCTCAGGCCATCAACATTAGGAACACATAAGCGGCTATGGAGTCACAGAACACCATCATCCTCGATAGTAACCTCCTTGGCATCACCTCATAATACCATCTCTTTAAGAACCAGCAAGTGTGGATCATCAACTGACAAGCCTTAATCCACTCGAATAAAGAAGACTGATCCACAACACATGCAAGAACTCGAGTGGGCTCAGAAATATCAAAAAGTCGTTTAGCTAATGTCCAAGGCCAATGGCCCCTCCTCTACTAAAATGAATGCCAAACTATCCATACTCACGACTTTTCTGCTCAAGGTATCCGCGACCATATTCGCATTGCCCGGATGATAAAGTATGGTAATATCATAGTCCTTTAGTAACTCAAGCCACATGAGCTGCCTCACATTAAGATCCTTGTACTTAACCAAATGTTGCAAAATGCGATGACCGGTGTAAACCTCACACGACACTCCATAAAGATAATGCCTCCAGATCTTGAGAGCATGAACTATCGCAGCCAACTCCAAATAGTGCACATGGTAATTCTTCTCGTGGGTTCAGTTGACATAAAGCATATGTAATTACACACCCATCTTGCATCAATACACAACCAAACCCAACGCGTGAAGCATTGCAATACACAATGTACATCTCTAAACCGGAAAAACCAACACTGGTGCTGTAGTCAATGAGGCTTTGAGCTTCTGAATGCTCGCCTCGCAATTATCGGACCATCTGAACTAAGAACCCCTCTGGGTCAATCTCGTCAAAGGAGCTGCAATAGATGAGAAGCCCTCCACAAACCGACGATAATAAGCTGCTAGCCCCAAGAAACATCTGATCTCAGATGCTGTGGTAGGATGAGGCCAACTCTGGACTGCCTCGATCTTCCTGAGATAAACCTTAATACCTTCACCTGGCATAACACGCCCCAAGAAAGCCATAGAATCTAACAAAAACTGGCAAGTGGAGAACTTAGCATATAACTTTTGTTCTCTCAAATTCTGAAACACTATCCTCAAATGCTACTCGTGCTCCTCCATGCTACACGAGTAAATCAATATATCATCAATGAAGATAATGACAAATGATTCATGATATGGCTTGAATACCCGATTCATCAAATCCATAAAGCTGTCAGGGCATTAGTCAAGTCGAAGGACATCACTAGAAACTCATAGTGCCCGTATCTAGTCCAAAAAGCCATCTTCGAAATATTAGAAGCACGAATCCTCAACTGATGATACCCAGATCTCAAGTCGATCTTCGATAACACTCTAGCACCCTAAAACTGATCAAATAAATCATCAATGTGCAACAACAGATACTTGTTCTTAATGGTGACCTCATTCAACTGTCGTTAATCAGTGGACATCCGTATACTCCCATCCTTTTTCTTCACAAATAATACCGGTGCACCCCAAGGCGATACACTCGGCCTAATAAATCCTTCCTCGAGAAACTCCTAAAGCTGCTCCTTCAACTCTCTCAACTCTGCCAGAGCCATACGATAAGGCAAAATAGAGATAGTCTAGAAATACGTCGAAAAACTACCGCACCACAGGTACGGAATCGTGGAAGTCTCCACAACAATATCTTAGACAAAGTCCAGATAGGCCAAACAATCGAGATGAACCTAGATGAACCTCCACTGGATGCCTATAGATGAATCTCCCCACTCCAGTCTAGGCAACTCTAGCATCGCAAATGTAACAATCTCGGCATGGCAATCGAGAATTGTATGGTACGGAGACAACTAGTCCAGGATAACCTCGAAGTTAATCATATCGAGCAATAGAAGATCCTCTCTAGTCTCATACCCACAGAAAGTCACTACACAAGATGGAAAACCTGATCCACAATAACAAAATCACCCACTGGTATGGATACATATACAGGAACACCCAAGGACTCATGAGATATATCCAAATAAGGAGAAAAGAAAGAAAATACACAGGAATAGGTATACCTTAGATCAAATAGTGCCGACGCATCTTTATGGCAGACAAAAATAGTACCTGTGATCACAGCATTGGAGGCTACTACCTCTGGGCTGCCTGGAAAGGCATAGAATCTAGCCGGAGCGCCACCTGACCGGCCTCCACCTCTAGGGAGAACCCTACCCACATGTGCTCCGGCTCTAGCCGGTCGGACAGGCGGTGTGGCAGTTGGTGCAGAAATCATGGGCTGATGGCTCTGCTGCACTACCTTGCCTCAAAGTCTGGGACAAAAGCTCCTCACATGACCAAGCTCTCCGCACTCGAAGAAACCTCTTGTTGTGGAAAACTGCTGATCCTAGATCTGGCTTGGATAGCCTGAGTGCCCACTGGAGGAACCCTGAATAGCTGGCAGACGGTAGGTGCTCTCTGGAATAGTGCTGAAGTAAGGCTGCGCTGGTGCACCCCGAATAGGCTGTGGTGGTGAATACATGGGCCTGCTAGGATGGCCCTTCATGAATTGACCTCTGCCCCCAGATGGGGCACCACTGAATCTACTAGAATGCCGAGGCCGCTTATCCCTTGACATGAACTCCCTTCCCTGGTTGCGGATACGCTCAATCCTCCGAGCTATCTCCATAACTTGATAGAAAGGAGTTCCTGTTGCTGCCTCTCGAGCCATAGAAACCTGAATCCTATAGTGCAAGCTCATAATAAACCTCCATACCCTATCTTCATATGTGGGGAGTATGATAGCTGCATGATGAGACAATTTAGTGAATCTCGCCTCATAGTCAACCATAGACATCTGACCCTTCTGGAGCCGCTCGAATTGACCCGTAGCTCCTCCCCTTGAGAAGCTGGAATATACTTCTCCAAGAAAAGGTGTGTGAACTGATCCCAAGTCAAGGGAGGTGAATCTGCTGGTCTACTCAGGAGATAAGACTGCAACCATCTACGGGCCTTCCCTTCTATCTAAAATATGGTAAAGTCCACCACGTTGGACTCCACTAGTCCCAAATTATGCAACCTCTCCCTGCAACGGTCAATGAAATCATGCGGGTCCTCTAACTACTCATCGCCAAAGACGGGAGGATGAAGCCTAGTAAATCTGTCCAGCCGCTTTTGCTATTCAACGGTCGCGACCGGTCTAGTCTCCTACAATCGGCTGAGCCCCACCCACAGATACTGCACCTAGGGTCTTATAAACTGCGATAGCATACCCCGACGCATGAGCGGTCGGGGTCTGTGCTCCCCCCTCCAACCTGAGATGTGACTGGGTCTGCTGGAAATAGTCCGGCCTGAGGTGTAGAATCCGTAAACTGCAACATACGACCCATGACCTCCTGAAAGCCTGATGCTGTCGTAAAATTTGTTGGGTCCTGCTCGGCTGTAGGTACCTCATCCTGCTCCTCAACAACAGGACCCTCCACCAGATCCACTAGCGGTACCTCTGGGCAACTCTAGGATGCCCTCGCCCTCAAACAGGAGCTCTGGCCGTCCCTCGGCCTCTACCTCTACCTTTGATGATTAGGGGAGCATCCCCTCTACCATCGGGGTAATGTCGTTGCGCGGGTTCTCACCATCTATAAGAGAATAATACTTAGCGCAATATCAGATGTATAATAGGATATGAAGAAAGAGAAGTTTCCTAACACTCTATATCCTCTTGAGGATAAGTACAAACGTCTCCGCACTGATTCTCAAGTCTCTACTAGGTCTGCTCATGACTCATGAAACCTATGTGAACCTATTTCTCCGATACCAACCTATCACGATCCAATTCCCGCCATACGTTGTGATGGTGCCCACTGTTGTTGTTAGGCAAACCAACGATGAACCACCAACATAGTTATCCATTATTAAAATTTTAACATCACGAATTTCATTAAGTAAGTGGAATTAAATTTTAAAACCATAGAAACATACTTTCATTCTTACTAAGTCACAAAGTATGAATAAAACATAAAGCGAAATGATGATAATATTAGGTATAACCATGAACATCTACTAGAAATTCCGAAAAGCCGGTGTCACAAGTACATGAGCATCTAGTAGAATATAGAAAACTACTATAACTACTATCTGGAATGAAAAAAGACAGTACAAAATAAACATGGGGAAAAGAGACTCTGGGTGCTGCGGATCGAAGCATGAAAAGCAGCTCACCACTAAGTCTCTGGTAGTGCGTCTACACGCCCGAGTGACCACCTAAAGTACCTACCTTAGTACCCGCACAATTAGTGCAGAAGTGTAGTATGAGTATGTAAATCAATGCGTATCGAGTAAGTATCTGGTCTAACCTCGAAGAAGTAGTGATGAGGGGTCGACATCGACACTTACTAGAGGTCCAATAACAAGTATATAAAAGTAGACAGGTAAGAAGCCCAACAAATAGCAACGAAACAGATAAATATACATAACATGATTTTCAACATAAAGATAGTTATGAAATCATCAAATACCATATGCTATCTCAAAAGAACAAAGATAATCAGGACAATGTCAAATCTCAAGTCAAGAAAATATCATGTGTACTCTGACACTTATCGAATATTACGCACGAATTCTGCTATGGTCGTACGGCCCGATCCATAATAATATCTTACACTGTTGAGGTCGTATGGCCCGATCCGTGGATGCATCTCATAATAACTTCGAGGTTGTATGACCCGATCCATAATGCTATTTCATACCACTACCGAGGCATACGACCCGATCCATATAAATATATAAACTTTCTCCCCCGTGAACATACATACGGCTCAAGGAGACAAAGATCTACCAATCACATAAACACAACGCGAGGATAGGAATACAAGAGAAAGCATAATGGTTACCGACAATTAAATATCCTGTCAAAACTCAAGGAAAAGAGGCTCGGAATGACCCAAAATTTCACACACAAGTCCGATATGACAATACGAACCTACTCCTATGCTCGGAATACCAGCCAAGATCCGATATCACCAAAGTCTACTTCAAGTCAAACTTAGAAAACTCTAAAACCTTCAAACTGCCAACTTCCGACAATAAGCGCTGAAACGTTTGTTGATACCCAATTTTTCCCTCGTATTTTATGAAATAGTATATATAACTTCAAAATATCATTTTATATTATTACCCAATTTAAAAGTGTTTTATAAATATTTTCTATAATTTTCCATAATTTTTATAGCTTTAAAATTGATTTTCTTACATTTAAATTATTCAAATATTTATTAATTATTCTTTCAAATTATTTTGTGACGACTTAATCATCTAAATTTTTTATTTACACCCACATGTATGTTTTAAAATATTTTACTTCATTTCATATAATTACATTTGTATTTTGAGCTATTTACACAATTTTTGCAATAATAGCCTATATTCTATGCATAATTATAATTATTATATTAATTATGCTAAAATAGTATTTTATATTTTAATAATATTAAGATATTATTTTATTGCATAAATAATATTTTATTATTTACTAATTACTTTTTTATAAATTATTTTTTATTTTTTTTGTATTTAAACTATGGCCCAATCTTTGAGTTAAATTCGGACCCAATACACTAGCCCAGACCCCAAAAACCTAGACCAATAGACCTAAGCTCAAACCAAACAATCCTTTTAATGAACCTGGTCGGCATCCATTTAAATGACCCTCCCCACTCTTTCCGTCTATCTCAACCGTTGATCTCAGAAACCATCTCCCATCTTTAATAACCCTAACGCCCATTTTCCCTGAGACGCCGCCCCTAAACACTCCCTATCCTCTTCTTCTCCTCTTAAACCCTAGCAGTTGCGGTCCTTATTCTCTCCAACTCCGACTCTAATATAGAATCTCTCCGTGATTTTCCTTCCATATATGTTATGTCTCTTCGTTACTTACATAGTTATGGTATCACCTAGTGCTTGCCTATTTTTTGCAAGTGCCAGGTCTTGAATCGAGTACAATCATATCCAAATCTTTAAGATCCAGATGGTGTTACATTCACTACCATGCTATATGGGTCCGATTCAGTAAGATCTTTGACTGATTGTGTTATCCTTCTTGAACTAGGGTTTACCCGATTTTCTCTTAAATTGATTCTGGATTGATTTTGCATGCTTTTCTTTCCTTGTTTGTGTTTGATTAACTATGTTTCCTTATTTGTTAGTTCAATTTTTACTACTATATAAACCCCTTTTCCCATTCCCCTTTAAAAGTCTCAACGACTATTTACTTAACTATTGTTACTACCACTATTCTCTCACTCTCACCTATTCTATACTATTCTGAGACTTTGATTTGGCCGGCTAAAAGCCAAGGCCACCGGAATATGTTCATTAGCCTCCTCCAGTGCAAGCATTGCTCGGAGCCCACTATGACGCTCTTGTGAACTCTAAAGCAGTGGAGATTTGGGGTTTCATTGTTCTCCTGCAATCACTGCTATTCCTGAGATTTTGGGTTTCTCATTCTTTGTTCGCTTTGTTTGCAACTGGTTAGTACTTTATACTCTCGCAATTCTACTTCCTTCTATTTATGTTTATGCTATGTGCACTAGTGCTACTTGGATTTTCTTGAGTTAATTTCGATATTATGCCACTTCGTATACAATTCTGCTTGTTTAGTACTACTCTGTAATTCCACTAGCGTAAATTCTATTCAAGTCCTGATTTTAACTCATTTATGGCTAGCTAAGTTGATTCATGATGCCTGCTTGACTTGTAATTAAAACCTGATTGACATGGTTTGCACCTTGTCTTGATTTCTGGTATTGAAATCTGTAGGAAATTAGGTTCTTGCTCAAAATTGCCTAAATGTCTCCCTATTGATTCTTTAATGCACAGTTTGTTGTTTCTCTACAAATCATGTGCCGATATTATCTAAATGCTTAGCCTAATATGCTTTCCTGACATTACTATCTTTGATGCATGCCTATTATAGGTGTAAAACCTTGTTGATTTCTCACCATCATGTTTATGTATAACCGGTTACTTATGGTCTGTTGCTTATCATGAATCCATGACTTAGATTCTCCTAGGGAACTAATGCATGCCAGTATTTATTTGAATGTGTTTTTGCTATGTCTTTCATGTACAACCTGCTACTTCCCTGAAATCAACCTGTGATTATATGCCAATATTGTTACAATTCCCAGGAAAACTTGTTTCTCTACTTTGATGCGGTATGCTCACTGATTGCTTGAGACTCCTAGGGTGAAATTTCAATATATGTCTAGTCTATTCTCCCTATGTCAACTGGAATAAGTCATGACCTTCTTCATGTTATGCCTGTTTGCCTCATTAATCTGGAAGTTAGCGTATTCTCATTTTCCATGAATGCTTACCTGTTGGATTTAGAACCTTTGTGTTGTGACTGATATTTGCCTGAACATTTCACATGTTAAGTTCTGCAAGTTAGTTGTGATCATTAGACTCTCCTGCCAAAATTTTCTTGTGAAACTGTTTCACCATTTGCTTGTTCCGATTATGGCTCTTCTGGGCTTCCATGTCAAGACTCCTATGTCTAAAGTCCTACCGAGATTAGTTTGGAATCATGCCTAATTTGAACTTCTGCTTTTGTTGTCCTATGATGTTCAAACCTGTCATTGGGAACTTGTTTTTGTCTATGCCATATGTTCCTGTAAGGGATTTTGCGTAACCTTATTTGTGTGTCTTTGTCTGGAAATCCCCGCTCCCTGTTAGCTATGGTGTTAAGGGATAAAATTCCTAAGTCTTGAAGTTTGTTTGGCTGGATTAGTACCTAGCTTGTCACTTGTGTTGTTCTGGCTATTTAGTATCCATGGGTAAGCATGGCAGTTGTCTTATGGTTTGGCCTAGCCATTGGGCCAGTTTGGCAGAACTGAAGCATATTAATAGCCACCTGGAGTGTGAGCCTGTTCATCACCTAAGGTTCCAGGTTTAGTTGAAGGCCTAGAGCAGTCCTGGGTATCCTGTATTTGTTGTATTTGGGCCTGTAGTCACCTATTAAGTCTGTAACTATTTTATTATCCTATTTGGGCTTGTAATAATATGTAATAACGAATGATGGCGAAATTGGTGAAAAGGGGGTTGGATATCCTAATTCTTGCATAAACGGGTAGAAACCTGTCTATAGGATTTAATTGACTTGCTTGCTGTTCGCTTGACGTGTTACACATAGAAATCATGCCTATAGGAAATCACACACTTCACCTAACTTGTCTAATACCTGTACACTATCCAAAGCATGTTAGTTTGAGTAAATGTTGTACTTGTTTCCATGTCTACTATTATGCGCCATTAGACGGCATGTCTATAGGAATCAAACGCCGATAACTACTTGTTTAAATATTAGACAGCATGCCTATAGGATGCAATAATACATGCCTTCGCTGATGCTCATTTAGATATCATAACTATAGGGTTTTAATTAATTGATTGCTTCTGTTACTTTCATTATGCTGCCCACTTAGATGACGTGCCTATAGGAACAAGCATGATAAATTCAAAGTTCAAACACCAACTATTAGAAATACTGCCTATAGGATATTGTCACTCGCCTAGAAAGCCTGTCTATAAAATCAACGCTGATAATTTTGAGTTTTTCGAACTGTTTCACCGCCTCATTGCGCAAACAATTAAGAAATCATGACTATAGGGTTTGTAATACCTTTAATCTTCAAATTTGTTAGCCTAAAGCTGCGGTACTGCCTGTACGATACGAGAAATCAGAATCACATAGAAGCCATGCCTATAGGACTTAACGACTCTAATGCGTCTTAATTCTGAAGCTGTTGACTGCCTAATATAAAAATCTGCCCACGTGCATTTGTTGCTTATGTGTGGAGGCTAACTTGGGCCATTTATTGTCTTTATGTGTAGTCCTATATGTTTCGAATGTGTGCTTAGTTTGTCATTTTTTAGCATCCTAAGTAAAGTCTAGAACCACCCAAATAGTAGGTCCAAAGCCTCCTGGACCATAGGCATAGGACGGGTAGCGCACGCATAGTACATGATCTGGAACTGAATTAGAGCGCTTTAGGTAAACAATTTTAACATAGTAATTAGGCAGGGGGAGATAATAGTCTGTGCCAGCAAAATAATATGAGCAATCCCTACCTTAAGGGAGTTGCGATATATTATTTATGTTGCACGAGGTGATCCTTTAGGCAAAAAAATTTAGGATCCCCCCTAGTTCTTTATATGTTTATTGTTCACACTTCATGTTTTGAATTTAGAGCAATTAAGTTATATCCTGTAACCTCCAAAGACTTATACTGATTAGTCTTATAGTTTTATTCTTGTGCGATTTTCTTTACACTTGTTTAGATCATAGTAGAACCTTTAAACTCATTGTCTTCCCTCACTTATATGATCACATAGGACAATTATAATCCGATAATCCCACATAGCGTAAAGTGCGGTCTGGACCACAATTTTGGACCTTGAGGAGTGCCTAACACCTTCTCTTTGAGGTAATTTGAGCAGTTACCCGATCTTTGGTGACGTAGACTAGTTAAGCAAAGTTATTTGCAAATAGGTACCCTAACAAACCTTAAAAATCGTTAGGTGGCGACTCTTCTCTTTTAACACCCACTTAAAAGAGTTTTCTCATGTCGAAACCCGCTTTCGAGGGAAAAAGGTTCGCAACAGCATGGCGACTCTGCTGGGGGTATACTAAGGCTCTTACCATAATGAAGTCGACTTATGTTGATTAACGGATTATTTGATAACATGTACATCCCTTCCCTTTTTCCCCTTTATTTTCTTAAATTTCTATGACATATACATCCCCTCCCTATTTCCCTTACTTGCTTAAACTGCCATGCCATGTACATCTTCTCTCTATTTCTTTCAGTTGCTTAAACTACTATGACATGTACATCCCTCTCCATTTCCTTCGTTTGCTTAAACTGCTATGACATATCTCTCTCGTCCCTATCCCTTCGTTTGCTTTATTTAATTACGTTCTCGCACATTTTCATGAGTTAAACTGACTTCTCTCTTTTGTTTTTCCTTTTTCTTTTCTTTCTCCTGTTCATATTATTTACCGTTTTTACGCACTTTCATCATGCAAAAATCTGGCAACGTGTTACTATTTTTGCATAAAGCATGCTTCCTACATCATACTTCACTCGTGCTTATTTCAACATAGTGATGCTTGATGAGTGTCCATATTTTCCTAAAAAACACCCTTTTAAACCAAAAAGGCTTATTAGCGACATACTAGTCGATCAGCAGTACAGTCAATGGTCCCGTGCCTTTCCTTCTCAAGTTATCCACTTGAGAGTACCGGTGTAGACCCTTCTATAAACTATACTTTGATTTGAAATGTACATGTATCATGCTAAACCTAGTATGGATTGAGACGTCATTGATGCATCAACCCACTTAGATGAACCTTTTCCAAATTCCAATCCCAAAGGACACCATCATATTATGTGCATTACTTGGAGAAAACGTGCCAACATATTGATCATTATTGCGTAAATAGTAGAATCTGGAGGGGGAAAGGGCTAACTTTTATTTCTATGTAGAAAATGAAGCACGAAATCCCCAGGTTTTGTATCGTCTAGAAAATCTTGCCTCTGCTAATTGACTGGTGGAACGACCTTGCACTCTGTGACAGAAACCATGTAAGGAGAGTATTGGTAACTTGCCGTCTTTGCTGAATATCCAACCTAACAGGGGACTAATTGAGACGGCCACCAATGTTCTTGGATGAAAAGAGAGTTGTTTTCCAATTTGGCAATATGGAAGTGACTCTTCTCCTGGAATAAATAAGGGGCTTCGCAAAGTTACCATGGGATAGTCCGGGTCTATTGGTGCCAGAAAATTGCACCCCATGTAGTTTTCTGAAGATGTTGGGTTTTAAGAAGAATGACGAGCTGGTCTCCTAAAGAAATCATACATCCCTTTTGAATTTTTCAATGAGCGGTATGGGCATAGAAAATCATGTCGCCTGCATCATGAGGAGCTAGTCATCACTTTTTTGGGATGGGTACATCGCTGGGTCAACGTCTTCATAGTCTGCTTCTTGGGTTTATTGATCTTTCCAAAGCAAGGGGGAGGATTCACACTCTCTTAGCCATGGTCGCTAGGACATTAATGGAGGATATCGAGGGGAAAAAATACATTATCATCATGATGATCTTAGTTGAGATGTATCGTGCTCTGGGTCGCTACAAGAATAGGTTCGGACACTTCGAGGGTTGTAACCTCTTGCTATAAGTTTGGCTGCTAGAACACTTTCAGAGGGGTGATTATCGCTAGGATCTTCTACAAAGGTCGTTGAATGACTACATAGCCAATCATCATCCAAAGAAGATGACATTCATTCCAGACAGGTTTGCAAATCCTGGAAATGCTGTAGGTTAGGTGCGTTTCTTCAGTAATCAGATGGACGAGCAAGTACATTTGATGTGTGAGTGGTTTCCTAGTAGTGAGTTCATCATCAGGTCCAAAGGGACCACTCACTTAGTACTGATCGGGCTGCGAGGCATCTACCCTTACGCTCCTATATGGGTTATGAGGCAAGCTGGGAGGAAGCAAGTCATACCTCGAGTTTCCAACACAGATCAGTATAAAGCAGAACTTAAAGGAGATGTCAACCCATTCAAGTTTGAAGCTCGACACATGTGGAACCAAAAGATCATTATCGAGGAAGAGACTATTGATCCAGACAGGTATCAGGCTGGTCATATGTACTACTATCTCTCATGGTTGGAAGATGACGTATCCGGGGATGTCAAACCGGGGGTCAATCTGAAAGATAGGATCATAGATGAGGTGGCTGAGGCATTGAATACAAGAGGCTCTGTAAAAGAGTGTTCGAATCTGAAGCTAAGCATCTAGAACAACATGAGGTGGATATGGAGGCGATTAGAGAATGGAAGGAGATTGCAAACAAGTCGACAGAAAGGTTGGAACATCTAGAGCAAGGACTGATGGAGCTAGAGGGGAAGATGAGAAAGAGGCTTTGGGATTGTCAAGGCATGGATCCTGATGAAAGAGGGAAGTTGGCAATTGCTTACTTGCTACTCGACATGTGCAATTTGGGAAATATGATTGATGGAGTCAAGAGAGCCAAGCATGGAGAAGATCCTTCTAGGACCAAGTAAACTAGGAGATAATGTTCTTTACTACTTTCTAGATTAGATTTCGTTAGATTTCGATGTAATAAGGCTTAATGCCATTAGTGACTTTATAATTATTATTTCAGTTTAGTGAAAGATTGTTTTGGCTTATTTTTTGCGCTAATGGAATGAGGCAACATTGGCATGAATTTTCTCCAAGCCTATGTGTCGTTTAGGCCTACCTCAGGCACAATGAAGTCCCCAAATTAGGACGCAAATTATTGCATAACCTTACATAATACCTGTTTAAATATTGCAAACACTCTTTCACTTCGCCTTACTGACTTGGTTACCTTTTGTTTTTCTTTCTTTTGATTACTCCCATTCCCAAAGGTTGTTTCGTGCATTCATGCATCATCAGCATACCACACCAGATTAGAGGTCCTCCACCTCCTCCTCTACCTAGCGACCCGAACAGCAAAGGCAAAGAAAAAGAGAAGATCGACGATCTAAGTGGCAATCGAACAGACAATGCTACCATGACAGAAAATGTTGAAACCTCAAATAGAAGAAGTATGCCACGACAGAATGAGTTGGTCCTGTGTTTGGAACAGAAAATCTTGGAGCTGCAGGTGGAGCTTGAGCAGGTCCGAGATCTCGTAAACCTCTCCCTTACTCTAAATGTTCCTGACATCAACCAGCAAAACACAACCACTCAGAACCAAACACCACTGTAAAACACCCAAACCTAAAATCCACCACTCATAGCTCCATAAAATCCTCCCGCAATGCCCTAGTATCACAATCCCACACCTCCTCAAAACCTTAACTAGCCACCAATGCACACCCTCAACAACACCACCATCACCCAACCCATTATCCACAAACCACCACTTATCACACCCCTCAAAACACACCACAACTTACCCCCGATCCCCCTCAAACTTTGATCAATGTTCATCCATATACCCAAGTTCCGGGAACTCACCAAGGCAATCGGATATGCGTGGAAACCTTACCCCATACCCTGTAACAAACCGTATATATACCTGAGCCGACCGAGAAGGACTTTCTCATTCAAAACATGGTAGAGAAACTCAAGAAACTGACAGGGAGAGTCCATAGTGTTGAAGGCGGGAAGGGCGTTGAAGGTATGAACTATGAAGACTTGTATATCCAGCCAGATGTGGAACTGTCATAGGGTGACAAACCTCCTAAGTTTGAGATGTTTGATGGCATCGTTAATCCTAAGGTACATTTGAGAACCTACTGTGACAAGCTTGTGGGAGTGGGCAAGAATGAACAAATCCGCATGAAACTGTTCATGCGAAGTCTTACAGGAGATGCATTATCTTAGTATATCAGCCAGAATCCGAAGAAGTTGGAAAATTGGGTTAGCATGGTATCTGATTTCATGGATAGATTCAGGTTCAACATAGAGAATGCGCCAGACATTTCCATATCCAGAACCTCAAGAAGAAGCCAACAGAAAACTTTCGCGAGTATGCTACTCGTCAGAGATCAGAGGCCGCCAAGGTGAGGTCACCACTTGAAGAAGAACAAATAAACAAGTTCTTTGTCAGAGCTTATGATCTGCAGTGTTATGAAAGATTGATGGTTATAGAGAATCACAAGTTCTCAGACATCATTAAGTTAGGGGAAAGGATAGAAGAAGGAATCAAGAGCGGAATGGTGACGAATTTTGAGGCATTGCAAGCCACCAACATAGCCTTGCGATCAGGAGGTGTCACGAAGAAGAAAGAAGTGGGTGTCGTGATGGTAGCCCAGGGCCCTAAGTCTCCCCTTACATACCAAACACCTCTACCCACACATCAACTCTCACCTCCAAAGTACCAAAACCTTGCCACCACCTACCATACCTATAATACCCAACCTGCATATTACTATTCACCTCCTCCGCTCGCTAAAACTACCCTAAACCACTACCAAACTTTGATCGCAGAGCTCCCAGACAATACACTCCAATTGCTAAACCCATAGCCCAACTGTATGAGAGACTAAAGGTCGCTGGTTACGTCACCCCTATTCCTGCTATTGTTGTTGAGAATCTTTCCTAGTGGGTTAACCCCAACAAAACTAGTGCTTATCATTTAGGCATAAAAGGGTCATACTATTGAGGAATGCCGCATGTTGAAAGACAAGATCCAGACGTTGATTAACACCAAAGTTACACAAGCAAAGGAGGCTGCACCGAATGTCCGTAATAACCCTCTTCCTAATCATAGGGGCGAAGGAGTGAATGTGATAGAAACTGACGAAGAATGGGATCAGGAGGGATCCATCGGACTTATTCGAGAGGGGGATGCTCCTAAAACATCTCCTGTCACCCTCACACCGATTGTGGTGCAAACCCAGGCACCATTTGAGGTCAAGGTAGCGTCGCCCTTCACTATGATGGTAGCTCCAACGCCGTCTTATAAGTCTAATGCTGTCCCATCGAATTATGTGGCAGAGGATCTTGGAGGAACAAGCAAAGAGACCACATCTAAGCCACCTGTCGTGGAGATATGCACTGATGATCATTGGAGGAAGGTACGGGCGAGGGAATACTATGTTGTTGATCACCTGAACAAGACTTCCGTCCAGATATCCATCTTGTCACTGTTGCAAAATTCAGATGCGCACAAGAATGCCTTGATAAAGGTATTAAGTAAAGCTTATGTGCCATCGGTATTACTAGTGGTGATATGGCTAATATGGTAGGGCACGTACTGAAGAGTCGCAGTATTACTTTCCATGAAGACGAGCTACTTCCAAAAGGGTTTGAGTCACAACAAAGCATTGCACATCACTGTGCAATGTGAAGACAAGTTTATTGCTAGGGTTCTGATAGATGGGGGTTCGAGCTTAAACATATGCACGCTGACTACTCTAAAAAGACTAGGTAAAGGCCTGGATGAGATACGAATTGGAAGCATGAATGTGAAGGCGTTTGATGGATCTTAGAGAGCCACTATCGGAGAAAGCAACCTAGATTTGCAGATGGGCTCAACCTGGTTCGATGTCGAATTCCAAGTGCTAGACATATCCACCACCTAAAACTTATTATTGGGACGACTATGGATACAGGCAGCTGGGGCAGTCACTTCTACTCTGCACCAGGCTATGAAGTTCGAGTGGAATCAACAAGAGGTGATTATTCACGGAGATGGAAGCAACCCTATCTACACCAACCAGATTGTGCCAGTTATCGAGAACAGGAGGAAACTGGGAGGAGAAACATACCACCGTATTGAGCCAGTAAACCCAATTGAGAAGGGTCGATGGTGGAGAAATAAGATAGAAAGCATACTGATGTGGTTGGGGTATGAACCAAGTAAGGGTCTTGGCAGAATTAGCATGATTTATTTTAAAATTGTTTTTTGGCATTTAAGACATTTTTAGTATTTTGTTTTGAAATAATTATTCGAGACATTGATTGTTGACATTTTAAGTTTTGTTAATGCATTATTGCTTTTATTTATTTATTATTATCTTTCTACATTCTTTTCAACGTAATTATTACATATCCTGATGAACCTACGACTGTGACATGTTATGAGACAACGCAATATAAGGAAAGTGATTCGGAAGATTTGGAGGATGATATAATACCTGAGGAATTGTCAAAGAGGTAGAGAAGTTTGAGAACAAACCAAAGTACAATTTGGAAGAAACCGGGGCAATTAACTTAGAGGATTCTGAAACAGTCAAAGAAACTCGCATTAGCATTCATTTATCGCCATCGGAGAAAGAAGAGTACATCAGGTTTCTAAAGGAATATGAGGATATTTTCGCATGGTCAAACGATGCCATGACTGGGTTAAGCACATCCATAGTAGCTCAAAAGCTACCTACCAACCCCATGTGTCTGCCAGTAAAACAGAAGCTCAAGAAATTCAAGTCAGATATGAGTCTGAAGATAAAGGAAGAGGATACCAAGCAAATCAAAACCAAGGTCCTTCGAGTGGTCGAGTACCCAACCTAGCTAGCCAACATTGTGCCAGTTCCAAAGAAGGATGGGGAAGTTAGAGTGTGTGTTGACTATCGATATCTGAATAGAGCAAGTCCTAAGGATGATTTCCCATTACCCAACATACACATACTGATTGACAATTACGCCAAGTATGAACTCCAATCCTTTGTGGATTGCTTCGCAGGATATCATCAGATTTGGATGGACGAAGAGGACACCGAAGACAACCTTCATCACGCCATGGGGGATATATTGTTACAAAATGATACCATTGGGTTTGAAGAACGCTAAGGCTACCTATATGAGGGCCATGACTACTCTTTTCCACGATATGATACACGAGGAAATAGAGGTATACGTGGATGACGTTATTATCAAATCTAAGAGAAGTTTGGATCACATAGCAAACCTGAGGAAGTTTTTCGACCGACTTCGAAAGTACTTCTAAAGCTAAATCCTGCAAAATGTGCTTTCGGAGTACCTAATGGGAAGTTTCTAGGCTTCATCGTTAGTCGCCGCGGTATTGAGCTAGACCCGTCAAAAATCAAATATATTCAGGACTTGCCACCGTGAAAGAACAAGAAGGATGTGATGAGTTTTCTGGGACGCCTCAATTATATCAGCCGTTTTATGGCATAGTCAACTGTGACATGTGAGCCGATCTTCAAGATGCTTACGAAATATGCAATGACGAGCTAGACCGAAGAATGTCAAAAGGCTTTTGACAAAATCAAGGAGTACTTGTCTAAGCCGCCCGTGCTAGTCCTACTAGAGTCATGAAGACCTTTGCTGATATACCTGTCCGTATTGGATGGAGCCTTTGGCTGCATCCTGGGGACACATGATGAAATCGGGAGAAAAGAGCAGGCGATATATTATCTGAGTAAGAAGTTCACACCTTACGAAGCCCGGTATGATTTGTTGGAATGCACCTATTGTGCGTTGAAATGGATAGCCCAGAAGTTGAAACACTAATTCTGTGCGTACACTACGTACCTCATATCCAGGATGGATACACTAAAATACATCTTTTAGAAACCCATGCCCACGGGTAAGCTAGCAAAGTGGCAGATATTGCTAAGTGAGTTCGACATCATCTATGTAACTCAGAAGGTGATCAAGGGGCAAGTGTTATCCGATCACCTGGCGGAGAACCCCGTGGACGGAGAGTACAAACCATTGAAGACGTATTTTCCCAATGAGGAAGTGTCGTTTGTGGGGGAAGACATTGCCGAAACATATGATGGTTGGAGGATGTTTTTCGATGGAGCTGCAAACTTCAAAGGAGTGAGAATCAGAGCTGTTTTAGTATCAGAAACCGGTCAACACTACCCGATGACCGCCAAGCTCAGGTTCCCATGCACTAACAATATGGCAGAATATAAGGCTTGCATATCGGGACTCAGATTGGCCATCGACATGAATATTCAGAAGTTGCTGGTAATCAGAGATTCAGATCTATTGGTACACTAAGTATTAGGAGAATGGGCTACCAAGAACACTAAAATATTGCTTTACTTATATTGTGTACAAGATTTGATAAAGAAGTTTGCAAAGATAGAATTCAAACATGTTCCGAGGATTCAGAACGAGTTCGCAGATGCATTTGCTACCTTATCTTCCATGATACAACCTCCAGACAAGAATTTATTGATCCTATCCCGATAGAGATTCCAGCTTATTTTGCTCATGTTGAAGAAGAGTTTGATGGAAATCCATGGTTTCACGATATCAAGGAATATTTGGAGAAAGGGGAATATCCAGAAAATACTACACACACTCAGAAGTGCGCGCTTCGAAGATTGGCCAACCACTTCTTTTAGAGGGGAGGAATTCTGTATAGAAGGACTCCTGACTTGGGATTGCTATGATGTGTTGATGCCAAGGAGGCATCTAGATTGCTTGAAGAAATACACGTCAGAACCTGCGGACCTCACATGAACGGGTTCGTTTTGGCCAAGAAGATATTGAGGGCAGGATATTTCTGGATGACTATAGAGACAGACTGCATCAAATATGTACAAAAGTGCCATCGATGGCAGGTACATGCTGATATGATACGGGTGCCACCCAACGAACTCAATGCAACGAGTTCATCCTGGCCCTTCTTCGCCTGGGACATGGATGTCATCGGACCAATTGAATCCATTACTTTAGACGGACACAGGTTCATTTTGGTGGTTGTAGATAACTTCACAAAATGGGTCGAAGCCACTTCCTATAAAGTTGTGACTAAGAAAGTCGTAGCAGATTTCGTTCGAGATCGTATTGTTTGTAGATTTGAAGTACCTGAGTCAATCAGTACCGACAACGCCGCCAATCTCAACAGTGATCTGATGAAATCCATGTGTGAAACATTCAAGATCAAGCACCAAAATTATACAGCATACATGCTGCAGATGAATGGAGCCGTGGAAGCCGCCAACAAGAACATCAAGAATATATTAAGGAAGATGGTGGACAACTACAAGCAATGGAATGAGAAGCTACCATTTGCTTTGCTCGGGTACCACACCCCAGTTCGTATGTTAACTGGGGCAACCCCTATCGACTAGTCTACGGTACTGAAGTTGTTATACCTACCGAGGTGGAGATTCCCTCCCTAAGAATCACACAAGAGTCCGAGCTCAGCGATGGAGCCAGTATGAGCAACTGGCTCTCATTGATGGTAAGAGGATAAATGTTAGTGTGTCATGGTCAACTCTACCAGAATAGAATGGCAAAGGCTTTCAACAAAAAGGTTAGAACGAGGCAATTCACATCAGGGCAATTGGTGTTGAAATGGATCTTCCCACATCAGGACGAAGCAAAAGGGAAATTCTTACCTAACTGGCAAGGCCCTTACATAGTTCACCAAGTACTACAAGAGGAACACTTATACTTGAAGAGATGGATGGAGAAATATGGGCAAAACCTATCAATTCAGACGCAATCGAGAGATATTATATTTGTACTTTCTTTTGATGCAACCTAAACTATGCTTGACCTGATTCCCATTTAAGAGGGGATACGTAGGCAGCTCAGTGGGTTCGGTCACATCATAATAAAATCTTCGTTCCCCTCTACGGTCAGAACCAGGGCAAGATTTCGAGTTTTGTCAAGGATCGCCAAGAAGTGTATTGCCGGAGGTATGTATTAAACTGGGGCAGAATTTTGAGGAGGGTCCAATGTATTTAAACTGGGGCAGAATTTTGAGGAGGGTCCAATGTATTTAAACTGGGGAAGACTTTTGAGAAGGGTCCTCAAAATTCCAAGTTGAGAAGGTTGCAATGTCTCAAAACGTGTCACGGTCTCCGATTTGGCATAATTATCCGTTTTATGCATCATCACATATTTTGAACAGCTTCATATTTTACAAATGATTTGTCACAAATGCATATTTTTGAAAATTTCATTTTTTTGTAGTAGCCAGATGTTACCCAGGGTGACTCAAAAAAGGCATCAAGACAAGGAGCAAAGAAGAAATAAGGAATCAAAGGCACGGACCAACCTCTCCCCCCCCCCCCCCCAAAAAAAAAAACTCATGATTTTTCTTTGGATGCAGGCATAACGGACATGACAAGCATTTCCACAAATATACAACAAGACCACTAGCTTCACCAACATATATCACCTAGTACAAACACGTCAAGCCAAGAATCACTTTCTTTCTCATATTTAATCTTCGTCTTTCTCTGCATAGGGCTAAGCACTGCCTCATATATCGCATGAGGCTAAGCATTGCCTCCGCTATTGCATAAGGCTAAATGCTATCTTTCCTTGCATGAGACTAAGCACTGTATCCATCACATTGCATGAGGTTAAGCATTGCCTCCATTATTACATAAGGCTAAACATTGCCTTTCCTTACATGAGACTAAGCACTGTCTCAATTACATTGCATGAGGCTAAGCATTGCCTCCATTATTGCATAAGGCTAAACGCCGCCTGTCTTCACGTGAAACTAAGTGCTATCTCCATTACATTGCATGAGGCTAAGCATTTCCTCCATTATTTCATAAGGCTAAACGATGTCTTTCCTTGCATGAGACTAAGCACTGTCTCCATTACATTGCATGAGGCTAAGCATTGCCTCCATTATTGCATAAGGCTAAATGCTGACTTTCTTCGCATGAGACTAAGCACTGTCTCCATTATTTCATAAGGCTAAACATTGCCTTTCTTCGCATGAGACTAAGCACTATCTCTGTTACATTTTCATAAGGCTAAACGCTGGCTTTCTCTGCATAGGTCTAAGCACTGCCCTCATCACATACAAGGCTAAGCTGCCTTGTCTCTTTCTCACATACAAATAAGCATCACCTATTCCCTCTATCAAACGATCAATATCACCGCATATTTGCATTTCATAGGCTGAACATCGCCACGTTGTCCGAAAGCATCATAGTCTAAAGGCATCATCCTCGTAGCCCGAAGACATCATGCCATGGCCTGGGGATCTCTAGAAACTGCAAATCATTATTCAAAGGCGTCATAGTCCATAGGCACCATCCACATGGCCTGAGAACACCATTTCATGGCCTGCGAATCCCTCATCATACGCTCATGTCCCAGGATGTCATGGTTTAATGACATCATCCTCATCGTCCAAAGACAACTCTCATGGTCCGAAGGGAATTTGCATCATGCTTAAGTTTCCGTAATAACCCTATATATTCGCGTGCATCGTGTTTTAAGTTTTGTAGGTAACTTGGGAGGTAACCGCTCTACAAACGGGAGCAATTCTCGCTTCAGTTTCCGTTCAAAACGTTCACATCCTTTGACTATCTCAAACACAACCGATAGTCCGCAATTGTTTACTCTTTATCCCGTAACTGCATAAACGTTTATCTCGAACATTCGCAACATTCAAATTCGCACTCATAACTCCATCAGTTTTGTTCGCTGTTGGATCCAGAACTACAGGCGTCTTGATTCCCTTTAACACCAGGGATATGTAGGCAACTTAAGAACCAGAGTTCGCCCCCATTTTTTTCAAAAACACATCATCTTCACTCATTTCAGACAAAATTGGTCATCATTTTTTTTACCCAACAACTCTTTCATCATTCCTGGTTAAAGAGGGGCAGCTGTTAATATGCAATTTTGCTCTCATATTTTAAAAAATAGTATATATACTTTCAAAATATCATTTTCCATTATTACCTAATTTACAAGAGTTCTATAAGTATTTTCCTCAATTTTTAAAGCTTTACAATTGATTTTCTTGTATTTAAATTATTCAAATATTTATTAATATCCTTTCAAATTATTTAGTGATGACTTAATCATCCAAATTTATTATTTATACCCACATGTATGTTTATAATATTTTACTTCATTTCGTATAATTACACTTGTATTCTTGAGCTATTTACACAATTTTTATAATAATAGCCTATATGCTATACATAAATATATTTATTACATTACTTATGCTAAAATAACATTTTATATTTTTATGATGTGAAGCTATTATTTTCAAGCATTTTAATGCATAAATAATATTTTATTATTTATATTACTTTTTTATAAATTATTTTTAATAGTTTTCGTGTATTTAAACTACGGCCCAATCTTTGAGCTAAATTCGGACCCAATACACTATTCCAGACCTCAAAAACCTAGTCCAAAAGCCCCAAGCCCAAACTAGACAATTCTTTTGATGAACCCGGCGCACCCATTCAAATGACCCGCCCCACTCTTTCCCTCTATCTCAGCCGTTGATCTCATAGATCAACGGCCCACAAACAATCTCCCATCTTTAATTAACCCAAAACGCCCATTTTCCCTGAGACGCCACCCCAAAACACTCCCTATCCTCTTCTTCTCCTCTCGAACCCTAGCAGCCACCGCCCTTATTCTCTCCAACTCTGACTCTAATATGGAATCTCTCTGTGATTTTCCTTCCATATATGCTTTGTATCTTCGTTACTTACATAGTTATGGTATCATCCAACACTTGCCTATTTTTGGCAAGTACCAAGTCTTTAATCGAGTACAATCATCTCCAAATCTTCAAGATCCAGACGGTGTTTCGTCTATATACATTCACTACCAGGCTACATGGGTCCAATTCATTGAGATCTTTGACTGATTGTGTTCTCCTTCTTAAACTAGGGTTTACCCGAGTTATCTCCCGAATTGATTGTGGATTGATTTTGAGTGCTTTTCTTTCCTTGTTTGTGTTTGATTAACTATGTTTCCTTATTTATTCGTTTAATTTTTAATACTATATAAACCCCCCTTTCCCATTCCCCTTATAGGTCTCAACGACTATTACTTAACTACTGTTACTACCATTATTCTCTCACACTCACTTATTCTATACTATTATGAGACTTCAATTTGGCCGGTAAAAAGCCAAGGCCACCGGAATATGTTCATTAGCCCCCTCCAGTGCTTGCTCGGAGCCCACTTTGAGGCTATTGTGAATTTTGAAGCACAGGAGATTTGGGGTTTCATTGTTCTCCTGCAATCGCTGCTATTCCTGAGATTTTGAGTTTTTCATTCTTTGTTCGCTTTGTTTGCAACAGGTTAGTACTTTATACTCTCGCAATTCTACTTCCTTCTATTTGTGTTTATGCTATGTGCACTAGTGCTACTTGGATTTCCTTGAGTTAATTTCGATATTATGTCACTTCGTATACAATTCTACTTGTTTAGTACTACTATGTAATTCCATTAGCATCAATTCTCTTCAAGTCCTAATTTTAACTCATGTATGGCTAGCTAAGTTGATTTATGATGCCTGCTTCACTTGTAATTAAAACCTGATTGATATTGATTGCAACTTGCCTTGACTTTTGGTATTGAAATCTGTAGGAAATTAGGTTCTTGCTCAAAATTGCCCTAAATGTCTCTCTATTGGTTCTTTTATGTACAGTTTGTTGTTTCTCTGTAAATCGTGTGACGACATTGTCTAAATGCTTAGCCTAATATGCTTTCCTGGCATTACTAGCCTTAATACACGCCCATTATAGATGTCCAACCTGATAGATTGCTCACCTTCATGTTTAAGTATAACTGGTTACTTAAGGTCGGTTGCTTATCATGAATCCATGACTTAGATTCTCCTATGAAACTAATGCACGCCCAGAATTTATTTGAATGTGTTTTTGCTAAGTCTTTCATGCACAACTTGCTACTTCCCTGAAATCAACTTGTGATTATATGCTAATATTATTTCAATTCCCAGGCAGACTTGTTTCTCTGCTTTGATGTTGTATGCTCACTTATTCCTTCAGACTCTTAGGGTGAAATTCCAATATATGTCTAGTTTGTTCTACCTATGTCAACTAGAATAAGTTTTGGCCCTCTTCATGTGATGCATGTTTGCCTTATTAATCTGGATGTTAGCTTATTCTCATTTGCCATGAATGCTTACCTGTTGGATTTAGAACCTTGGTGTTGTGACTGATATTTGCCTGAACATTTCACATTTTAAGTTCTGCAAGTTAGTTGTAATCATTAGACTCTCTTGCCAACGTTTTCTTGTGAAACTGTTTCACCATTTGCTTGTTCCGATTATGGCTCTTCTGGGCTTCCATGTCAAGACTCTTATGTCTAAAGTCCTACTGAGATTAGTTTGGAATCATGCCTACTTTGACTTCTGCTTTTGTTGTCCTATGATGTTCAAACCTGTCATTGGGAACTTGTTTTTGTCTATGCCATATGTGCCTGTAAGGGATTTTGCGTAACCTTATTTGTGTGTCTTTGTCTGGAAATCCCCGCTCCCTGTTAGCTATGGTGTTAAGGGATAAAATTCCTAAGTCTTGAAGTTTGTTTGGCTGGCTTAGTACCTAGCTTGTCACTTGTGTTGTTATGGCTATTTAGTATTCCATGAGTAAGCAAGGCAGCTATCTTATGGTTTAAGCCTAACCGTTTGGCTAGTTTTGTACTCAGAACTGAAGCATATTAAAAGCTACCTAGAGTGTGGGCTTGTTCATCACCTAAGGTTCCAAGCTTAGTTGAAGGCCCAGAAGCAGCCCTAGGTATCTTGTATTTGCTGTATTTGGGCCTGTAATCGCCCTATTAAGTCTGTAATTATTTTATTATACTATTTGGGTCTGTAATAATCTGTAATAACAAATGATGGGGAAATTAGTGAAAAGGGGGTTGCGTATCCAAATTCTTGCGTAAACGGGCAGAAAATCACTATAGAATTTAATTGACTTGCTTGTTGTTCGCTTGACTTCTTACACATAGAAATCATGCCTATAAAAAATTCACACATCTCACTTAACTTGTCTAATACCTGTACACTATCCAAAGCATGTCAGTTTAAGTAAATGTTGAACATGTTTCCATGTCTACTACTATGCGCTACTTGTTTAATTATTAGACAGCATGCCTATAGGATGCAATAATACATGCCTTCATCAATGCTCATTTAGATATCATGACTATAGGTTTTTAATTAATTAATCAACTACTTCTGTTACTTTCATTATACTGCCCACTTAGATGACGTGCCTATAGGAACAAGCATGATAAATTCAAAGTTCAAACATAAACTATTAGAAATCCTACCTATAGGATACTTTCACTCGCCTAGGAAGCCTGTCTATAAAATCAACGCTGATAATTTTGAGTTTTTCGAACTTTTTTCCACCTCATTGCGCAAACAATTTAGAGATCATGCCTATGGGGTTAGTAATACCTTTAATCTACAAATTCGTTAGCTTAAAGCACCAGTACTGCCTGTACGATACTGGAAATCAGAATCACATAAAAGCCATGCCTATAGGACTTAACAACTCTAATGCGTCTTAATTCTGAAGTTGTTGATTGCCTAATATAAAAATCTGCCCACGTGCATTTGTTGCTTATGTGTGGAGGCTAAATTGGGCCATTTATTGTCTTTATATGTAGTCCTATATGTTTTAAATGTGCGCTTAGTTTTGTCATGTTTGAGCATCCTAAGTGAAGTCTAAAACCACCCAAATAGTAGGTCCAAAGCCTCCTGGACCATAGGCATGGGACGGGTAGCACACGCATAGGACATGATCTAGAATTGAATTAGAGCGCTTTAGGTAAACAACTTTAACATAGTAATCGGGTAGCAGGAGATGATAGTCTGTTCCCGATGAATAATATGAGCAACCTCCACCCTAAGGGAGTTGCAAAGTATTATTTATGTTGCACGGGGGGATCCTTTAGGCTAAAAAACTTAGGACCCCCCCCCCCCTATCTTTCTTTATATGTTTATTGTTCGCACTTCGTCTTTTGAATTTAGAGCAATTAAGTTATATCTCGTAACCTCCAAAGGCTTATACTGATTAGTTTTATAGTTTAATTCTTGTGCGATTTTCTTTACACTTGTTTACATCATAGTAGAACCTTTTAAATTCCTTGTCTTCCCTCAATTATATGATCACATAGGACAATTATCATCTGAAAATCCCACATAGCGTAAACTTCGGCCAAGACCCACATTTGTGGACCTCGAAGAGTGCCTAACACCTTCTCTTTGAGGTAATTTGAGCCCTTATCCGATCTTTGGTGACATAGACTAGTTAAATAGAGTTATTTGAAAATAGGTACCCTAATGCACTTTTAAAATCATTAGGTCGTGATTCTTCTCTTTTAACACTCACTTAAAAGAGTTGTCACGTGTCGAAACCCGCTTTCGAGAGAAAAAGGGGCCCGACAACGTTCCATGTCCACCCGAAACTTGATCCGAACATATGCTCAAGTTTAAAATCACCATACAAACCTATTGGAACCTTCAAATTACGATTCCGAGGTTTTTTACTCAAAGTGTTGACTCAAGTCCAACTTGGCAACCTTAGGCAAGTATTTTGGAACTAAATGTTATGAATTAGACCGAACCCTTCCAACACCAGGCCAATCGACCCCGCAAGTCATAAAATAGGAAAAGCACATACGAGAAGTCTTAAATAGAGGAATAGAGATCTAGAAAGCCGAACAACTAGTCGGGTCATTACAAAGGATGATCATGATAGAGGATGGTATAGTAGGTACGTGGCTGAACCAACTCGTGAGTTGGTAGGAGAGGAGAAAATATCTTTCCCCGAGAAGTGGAACTTTAAACGTAAGTCTCTACCACTATATTCAAATTACTTTTCTTTTAATTAGAGCTTAATGTTTCCATATGTTTGTTTTTGTAGCAACCATAGAAGTTGTTGGCCAAATTTCGAAGTTCTTTGAATGGGTTGTGGTGATTCTATCTTATGCCTCTATGGACCAAAGGACTTGAAAATTTCTTTCCAAGAAATTTGAATGGAAAGTAAACACCCATGATAAGTTTCTTTTTCCATCGTGTTTATTTTTCATAGACATTTAATTTAAACACTTCACTCTCGAATTTAGGTTTGGAATCTAGGGTGTTCCCCCTACCTCTGCTCCTGTTGTTTAGACTTGATGGCAATACGACCCAGGAGCGTATTTTGAGTTTGTCCTCTTCAAAGAGGAAAGATAGGGAAGTCTCTACCTCAGAAGAAGAGGAGGAAGAAAAAGGTTCTCTTATGAAGAAGCCCCAAACTAGGAGGCAGATAGTTATAAAGGATGGTCAAAGTAGTCCCCAAATTCATCCTTTAGAAAACATACCTTTTCACTTGGTTGACGAGCCAGAAGATACTCCATTGGTGATCTCGGAGGAAGAAATTGTTGAACTAACTTCGGTATCATTTGAAGAATTATTTGCCCAGGGATTTGAGGGTCACAGTGATGAAGATCATCGTGATGATAACCAACCTCCCGCGGCTTTATCTTTGAATCTTGCCGCTCCTGCTCAAAATGAATTCGGTCCTTACAATAAAGAAAAGATGTGGCAAGTGGTAGTTGAAGTCCTCGAAGATATCAACCTTCTAAAGAAACCAGATCGAGCTGCCGTTTGGTTAAATCATTTGATTGGTCCCATTGAAAGGAAAAAATTGGGGTCACATACTTCAATTACCCTAGTGAATAATGTGATTCATTCAGCTCTCAGGGTATAATATTTTTCCTCTATTCCTCTTTTTTGTTTCCTTCGTACTTATATAACTTTTTTCCTTTTTTTATAGATCAACTTGATGGGTACAGAGCTGATGACAATGATGGCTTGGACTGAGCAGCAAGTTGAAGAATTGGGCATGGAAGCTGACAATTGAAAGGCACAATTCGAGAGCCTTTAATTGAAAAGGAAGTATTGGCTAAAGAGAAGGAAGTTTTGGAGCATCAAATCAAGCTATCAACTGCTGAACTAGCAATGGTGAAGGCTGAGACAAATCAAGCGGAGAAGGAAAAGGCTAAAATGAAGTCTAATTTTGCATCGCAATATTTTAAAGCTACAGAAGAGATACAAAGTTTGAAAGAGTTTCTCAATCAAAAAGAGATATGCGTCGGTGAACTAGTTCAAGAGTTCACTCAAGCTAGGGAAGATCTTCGTATCTCTTCTGAGAAGATTAAATTCCTCAAGTTTCTTTAAAACCTTTGAAGGTCTCTTATGATGCCACAGAGGCAGAAAAAAAAACTTGCAGGCTGAAGTTGATCAACTGGAGAAGGAGTATGAGGCTCTTGAAGATAAATTAGTTAGGCTTATCTCTGCACCCATTTTGAGACTTTAACTGAAGTCAGCCATGAAGGCTTTGACCTCAAAAAGCTGAACCTGCTAAGAGTAAGGAAGCCATTAAAGTATCACAGCAAGGCCAAAGCTTTTCCACTCCTGAGGAAGAAAGTTATGGGGATGATATGAGTAGGGAGATGCAGAAGCAGATCCTCAACATGAATACATTTTTCTAGAGCCAAAAGATTATTTGGAGGAAAGGATGGTCACCAAATGGCGAAGGTAGATTACTCAGGTCTTGGTCAAGTGGTTCGATTGCACTAAGGAGGACAACACTTGGATGGATAATCATTCCTTGCACCAGCAGTTTTCTCATATTTTCCTTGAGGACAAGGACTTTTCACGAGGAGTGAAAACTTATTATATAGCAATTATAAGAGCTGGGGACTTACTAGTATCACATGGAAATAAAAGGATATATTAGTCTTTGTACTGGAAGTTGTTATAAAAATCGAGTCTAGCTGTAGAAGGAGTTAGTTACATGGGATTATAGTTAGTTACAAGGTTAAGAGGGGTTAAATACACAATTAAGCTGATTTTATATTCATTAGGTTGTTAATCAGTAATATTATCTCTCTCCTTATTCTCTCTCTTTCCTTCCGTTTTTGTGCAAGATCTTTCAGGGATTGTTCTGCATCTTCAGTTCCTTAGGTCTGCACAGTTAGGCTCTTCATTGAGTCACTACATGATGACAAATATGTTCAGATAGGAAAAAAAGAAAGCATCATGCGGATGTTATCAATACAAACCTTGGTGACGATAAATCAGATGGCCTAGAGAAGTATAGTAAAAGAGCCATAATACTTATAATATGATTTGGTAAATTGACCTACATATAATGAAACTGATATAAGGAAAAAAACTATGGAGTGAAAAATTTCCTTCTAAATAAAACTCTTTTAAAGACTATATTGTGGATATTATTGTATTCTAGTTGTGGGAAGGCTGTCTTCAAGTTATATTTGTGTAAAACTTTTTTCCCAAGACAAGGAATAACTAAATATAGAAGAGAATTATATTTTTCTTTCAGGAAAGTAATAGCATTTATGGTAATACTTTGACTATCTTGTAAGAGAAAAGTGAAACTCAAATATGGTAAGACAATTAGGGCAAAACCTAACAAATCCCCCCCCCC
>MCJB01008556.1:0-50725 GCA_002018475.1 Nicotiana obtusifolia | reverse complement strand
TTTGTGAATTTAGAATGGGGTTAAGTATGGAAAACAATAAACTAAGAGGGATTGAGGGTATAGATTACTTACCCGATGATTCACTTAAGTTTCCCTCTCTATTTGTTCCCAACTTCACTTCGATCTTCTTCTCAAAAGCCCCAAATGTTTTCAAGATAGTACAACCCCTTTTCTTGCAAGTTTAATCACAAAATCTTGATTGCATGTGTGTTTTGGGGTTGATTTCTAATGATTCTTTGTGTTCAAAGATATTTTGTCTCGTGGGTATAGCGTATTGTAATTTCAGAAGAACCTAAATGGACCTTAAGTCCTCTTTATATTGGGTAAAAAAAAGGTCGGGCAAAAGTACTCAATCAGGCCAATTTCGCGACCCCAGTGTGCAAATTCGCGGTTCGCACTTCACTTTCGCGAACCGCTTTTTCCATCGCGAATCGAGCAAAAAGGGTTGCCCAGGCTACTGTCCAATTTCGCGACGCCTAGGTGAGATTTCGCGGTTCGCATATCAGGTTCGCAAATCGCGAACTCACTGCGAAATAGCCCAAATGTTTCTGTCCGTGTTCGCGACTGTTTCTGTCATTTTCGCGGCTCGCTTTCTCAACATGCGAGTCGTTTTTTTCGTCGCATTTTCCACCTGAAGCTTCTGCTTTACTTCGCGAGGGTTTAGGGGTGTTTCGCGATTCGCTTATCCAAAAAGCGGATCGCTTTTTGGCCTTGAACCCTACCCCTCAACTGATCTCTTTTCTTATTTTACGAAAATAAGTCTAACTTCTTCGTACGGAGTCCGATTTGGACGATTCTTTTTGCCATGGCTCCGTAATTTCAATACGGAGCTAATTCCTCAAAAAAAATTGAATTTGGAGGTCGTTTACTAATTCTAATATCAATTACACCAGAAGTACAATGTTTGTTGCTTCACGAAGCGACGAACTAAGTCCCGTTAACGATCCGAAATTCACCCGAGACCTCCGGGACTTAATCTGAACATGCACACATGTTCTATAACCTCATTTAAACTTGTTCCAATCATTGGAACACTAAAATGAACATCGATTTATTAAATTTGTATTGAAACCAAATCCTATGAGCTTCAAGGATCCTCAATTCGATCCTTCGATCCGAACCCGACCAAACGGTGTCCGAATGGTCTGAAAATTTGCACGCAAGTCCAAAATTACATAAGGAACCTACAGCAACTTTCGGAATTTCATTCCGACTTCCGGATCAAAATTTCACTTATCGACCGGTAATCCGAACTTCCTCGACTCAAGTCTATTATTGTTCGAGGTCTATCAAATATATTCCGGTCACTCGTCTAAGTCATATATTCCCTCCCGAAGCTAGTCGAGTCGTCGGATTTCAAATCCGAGCCTTCTAACTCAAAAGTCAATCTCGTGGTTGATTTTAGCGACTTAGACTTTCTTAAATGAGACCACGTGTCTCATTTATTTTTAATTCACTTCAAGTACATTTTACTCGATTTAATTCTCACACTACATAATAAATGGAATAATTCAGGGCAATAAAGTGAGTCATCACAATTGTACTATGAATGAAAATAGTGTTGGATATCTATTTTTTAGTTTTTTCATGGTTCAGATAAAATGTATAACTTATTTTTCTTTTAGTGGTTAGTCATGTAAATAATAGTACTTGTTAGTCGTAATTTTAAATTATGTTTGTTTTCATTATGGCTTATTAATAATATTGATTTTATGCAATTTTGTTATCTTCATTGTTGGTATTTAGATTTAATAACCCGATACAATTGGTTTGGTTTGGTAATTAGAAAATCCGAACCAACCCGACCTATGTACACCCCTAGTCACAGGCATAACAACATACCCCCAGCGTGGTCACAGGCATAACAACACAATCCGTCCGGCAGGTCACAAATCCAGTCCAAATCATATCACATAAGAAAATATACAAGAATACATGTACATTATCATGAATATCATATTTCATGTTCCTGGACTGTATAATGACATGCAAGGTATATGCATATACGAAGTATGATATCATAGCTGAAATCGACAATTTCATCACGAAAATAGCAATTATCAACTTCATTCAGGGGATTAGCCTCCATGTAACCTCAAACATGGATCAAAGAGTTCAGATCGGGGTCACAAATATGAGAAACATCACAGCATAAAGCTTAATAGTCAATTTAAGGCATGTCATAGCCTAAGCACTACCCCAGCATGGATAAATACTCTGGTGCTCGCATATGGGCTCTAACCGCACACATATGCGCACCCATAGCACATAGCTACCAAAAATAACTCAGGCAACTAGTGCCTCAATCAAGTTTACATAAGATACTTACCGCAAACAAGCCAAAATAAATACCGAGCAAGCCAAATAACACTCTAGAAATGCCATCCTGCGTGTATCAACCTCTGAACGGCTCGAAATTAGCCAAAAGAAACTCAAAAACATCAAATAGTACCTTAGGAAACAAACTCAAGCTATAAAGGTCGAATCTTTAATCAAAACTCAAAGTCAACCCAAAATGTCAACACGGGCCCGCACCTCAGAACCCGAGAAAACTCAAAAATTCAGATGACGTACTCAATTACGAGTCCAACCATACTAATTTTACTCAAATCCGACTCTGAATCGATGTTCAAATCACAATTATTCACTGTTAGAAAAATTTAGACAAAAACCACCAATTTCTCTTTGAAAAATCATCAATCAAATGCCAAAATCGAAGATGCAATCATGAAATATAATCTAAACCAAGTCAAAAATACATACCCTAATCCATGTGGTGAAAATCCTCTCCAATTGCCCAAATCCAAGCTCCCAACTCTAGATGTGATAAAATGAGCAAATCCTCGAATTAAATACACTCTACGCAGACATTTTCGCAAATGCGAACAAACAGCCGCTTATGCGACATCGCTTTTGCGACATAACGTTCGCTTCTACGAAAAAAACTGGAAAATCGACCTCTCGTACCTGCAGAAAACCATCTGCTTCTGCGACAACGCAGGTGCGACACAAAATGCGCATCTGCGTAACATCTCACTTCTGCGCCTCAGCTACCGCAGATGCGGCCCAAAATCTCACATCTGCGATGTTCCCAAACTCAGCCCGTTTCGCTTCTGTGACCGCTGGTCCGCATCTGCGTGCATTCTTCCAGAGATGCGGAAACAACAGCACCAGGCCCTCTACAGCAATGCAACATGAGACAAAAATGATTCAAAACACCTCCGAAACTCACCCGAGCCTTTCGGGACCCCATCCAAACATACCAACAAGTTCCAAAACATAACATGGACCTACTCAAGGCCTCAAATCACACATAAAAACATTAAAACTAAGAATTGCACCTCAAATCAAACTTAATGAACTTTCGAACTTTCAATTTTCAAAACTCGTGCCGAATTATATCAAATCAACTCGGAATGGCCTCAAAATTTGCGCACAAAAATCACATGACGAACCTATTCCAACTCCCGGAGCCACAATCCGAACCCAATATCATCAAAGTCAACTCCCGGTCAAACTTATAAACACTCCAACCTTCAAATTTTCAACTTTCGCCAAATAGTGCCGAAACCTTCTAGAAACATCCAAATGTAAATCCGGGCATAAGCCCAAGTCCAAAATTACTATCCGAACCTAACAGAACCATCAAAACTCCAATACAAGGTCAAATACACGAAAGTCAAACTTAGTCAACTCTTTCAAATTAACGGTTTCTAGTGGAGAATTCTTCTTCCTAAATCAATCCCGAATCACCTGAAAACCAAAACTGACGATTCACATAAGTCATAATATATCATATGAAGCTACTCAAGACTTCAAACAGCTGAACGAAATGCAAATGCTCAAAACAACTTGTTGGGTCATTACATTCTCCCCACTTAAACATATGTTTGTCCTCGAACGTGCCAAGAGTCGTTCCAAAGCCATCAAATCACTGTATAAACTCAACATGCACATACCCATAGGTGATCCCGTGTCACCCCAAATCATAAGATCTTTACTTCATAACTTAAGATCTTTACTTCAACCTTAGTTCATAAACCTTAGAACCTAGTTTCCAACATCCGGAATCCAATACAAGATTCGCTTGTCACATCCATACACCGTATAAGTCTGAACAATCCGTATTCGGCCATAACCATAATCCAAGATGTAATCATATGATATACCACATAACTCAGATACTCAAAGCAGTAACTTCCGGCTAAAGCTACTTAAAAACAAACTCGGTACCGGTAATAAATCTCACATCAAATAAAACCTTGTTCTAGCCCTTCTACACTGCCAATGATGAAAGAAACACGCATAAACTCATAACCACTTATCAGATCAACAAGTCATGGAGCTCTCTCGTCCGACAAGAACCATAGCCAAATTCTAAGCGGATTAGTGACATTATTCTTACAAACATACCCTTAATCAAATCTGATAGCAATCACTCCAGGTCCAAGTGACCTCATCTCATCAAATACAAGCTGCTCGACCGACATGCCATACCAATATCACCTAGAGCCACATACCATGCAATCTGTGCACCAATAAGCAACACTAAATGTACCAAACAAAAGGAGAGAGAATCAAATGAGAGAATTGTTCCACAAGCTCAACAGGTACCACCACAAGCACAATGCTATGAACCCATCACATATAGTAGAACTAAGACACATGAATCAGACACAAAGAATCATATCCCGACTCAACTCTGTTGCAGTGTGTGACCCAATCCAAACACCGGTCCACCTAGAATACCTCGAGTCATAATGCTCAAAATCAACAACCATACACAAATCAACAACAACCACAGAAAGTGCATGACAACAACCAAGGTGAAATCAACCATTCGACACCCAATAACCATCTTACTCGAATTCTGCCATAAGGCCCAAACATAACCGCATTATGTATGCGAATAGTCGACAGTCGCACCTCCCATCGTAGCATAGAAGAGTAACACATAAAATATATCAGAACACGGACAATCTCAACTTTAACCAAATAACACATCCCTCAACAACAGCAGTGTTGAGTCAATAAATTTGACCTGGTGTAGAATATACATTCCTATTAGACCTACCAGTGGCCGTCAAATCGCTTGATCCTCCCGACATAGGTAGATAATCGTCCCAAAGATCCACTGATACCTATCCATAACATATACCATCAACTGTCTAACCCTGGCCATATCTTCATAATTCCCAACCAAGGAACAGTCCACATCTAAGGCTCCTAGTCTCCAAATCACGAGAATACAGAAATCACCATATCCAATCCTAACTCCATCACTCAAATTACTAACACCTCCCTCATACACAATCATCTCATGAGAAATACTTCTATCATTCTGCCATGCCACATAGCAAAATATGAGCATCAACAGTCGATCAACCAGGCGAGTATCGCAATATCAATGAAGCATTTGCAAGTCAAAATACAAGGCGCCTTCTGAAATGCGCACTCTTCTCGGATGATACCAGATAGTGCTAGCATTCTTCTAAACATCATAAACCCTCCATATTGTCTGGAACTCATGACCTTTCCTTCGAAACTAAATAGCAACCTTGTACATAAAACTCTACACGTCACACCGCAGCTATCATGCCATCATATGGAAACACATGGATTCCATTATCAACTCTGAGTCACAAGCAGAATACATACTCAATCAGTCGGAAACCATCCACTTCATCGCATCCAGGAGAAAATCACAACGTGCAACAAACTCCCTATGCCTGTAGAGGACATCCATCTCAAGTGTGGTAGAAATCATCGAGAACTCTATGAAACCCATTTGCGCATAACCAAGCTATCAAAACTAAATTCCTCTAACTCAACCAAGTAATGCAGGTTGCCAAGCCCAATAGTATTGCCACAAAACACCTGTAGAGACTCACCACATCATAAGAACCAAGTTGTCCTATTTCTCCGAGTTCATTATGAATTGCCTTCAAGTTAACACTTCTCCTTGCCAGTATACTAGGATCCTTAATCTAAAGGTCACTACAAGAGATACTAGTATGAAACCACATTGCCGTAAAGCCCCTAAGCCACTCCATCTCCTCTTAAGAACTCAAAATACTACATCCGAGATACCCACTCCGAAGAGACCTCATGTGAAACTAAGTTGTTTGTTCAACCTCAATGATACTGAAATGTAGATTCCATAATGATGCCGAAATATCGCGAGCCCAGTCACCATCCATCGCAACTCTCGGATCTCACACCTTTACAAATCCCAAAATTTCTCAAATACCACATACGAATCTTGAAACCATTAGAACCTTATTAAGAGTTATCCACCCTATTCTAATCTCAAATGTACCGCCAATACGAGCCAAACGACTTGTGCTCCATTAGCACACAAATACCTTAAGAAGTAGCCCACGTCTCTAAGCAACTAAGCGAGTCCCTTTTCTTAGCACATTACATCTACCACAATTAGTAACCCAAATCATTTTGAGATTCCCAATATGTCCATAAAGTGTAATACATCATGCATCTGAAAACTTCCTTACCTGAGTCATCCTCAAAACTAACCTGTGTAAGTCATAACTGATCCTCAAATATGCCTCAAACTGAAACCAATACAACATATAACTATGCAATCTGATCATCGATAATAGAATCCCCCTCTTGGCTCAAAGCCATAGAACATAACATCCGATAACCTATAATACCTTTACCCATAAATGCCACAATTTCGCACCATAACTCAAGCCAAATCCTTCATGAACTCATGTAGCGCTAATCATATAATACCTCAAATTATCTGCTAACTCACACTCATCCTCTTGACAATCAAGCCAACATTCTCTAGCGATCCAACTCAAATTGTAACACATATAACCCACTAGTAGAAAGAAACTCTCCCCGAAATACCATAAGAATCATGCATCTCCGAAGGTGATAATCCACCTACTCAGCCTCAAACTTGCATCTCTCTATGACCTCATCCTGGTCGCAACCACCATGTAATCACTAAATCTTTCCCAGTCGGCACTCGTCATCAAGACATAAAAATCTATTTCATTCCATACATGAACAACATGAAAGATTGTAACGACCCAACCGTTCATTTTGAGCTTTAGCGTTTCATTCGGTAGTTTAAGACTTTGAGTAGCTTCATATTATGTATTATGACTTGCGTGTATGGTTGGTTCAGATTCTCGAGCAGTTCGGGATTGATTTGGAAGAATGATCCTCGTTTTAGAAGCTTTAAGGTCGAGGAGTTGACCATGGTTTGACTTTTGGATAAACAGTATCAAATCAGATTTTAATTATTCCAATAAGTATGTATGATGATTTTGGATATACGCACAAAGTTTGGTTAAATTCCGATGAGTTTTGAACAAGTTTGGATTTTATCGTAATTTTGGAACCATAGCAACTGAAATCATCAAATTTCGACATCATATGAGAAATTTATAGTCATTTTACTAAGAATTGGGTTGTCAGATTTTCAGATTAATTACAAAATTGCCACTGAATTCGTATTAAAAAATCTACATTATTTCCAAATATTGAAACCAAGATATCTCCTAGAATATAAGGTCAAATGGAGTGATTCAAAATCCTAACTTGACTGGAATTTCATGAGGAATCCATCGGAGGCATCAAAGAGAGTTTCGAGATTATTTGGCATAAGAAACGAGGCAGAACAGTTGAACGTTTTTTATATTAATGTTGTTGGAGTTTTTCTCATCTTGAAAGTTTGGGATTGGGAGAACTAAAGGGTGTTCTTCAAGTTTCTTCGGGTGAGGTCTATACCATAACCTAAGTATTTTCTTTTGATTCATTCCCTTGGTTTAAGCTTTAATCCATGATTTTAATTGAAAACCCACATAATTCGTTAAATCAAGACCTAGGGTTATGTCCTAGATTTTAAAAGTTGAAAATGAGTCAGAGGCGTTTATTTCCCGATTCCTTTTGGAGTTTTATTCTCCTATATTAGAGGAACAACATAATCGAATTTGGCGAGTTTTAGAGGAGTATTTCGGGAGATATAGGACCCAACTAGTGTGGGTAGGACTCTTAGGTTATGAACACCCAAGAGCGATGTTTTGGCGAATTGGTTGAGCTATCGGACTCTGATTGAGTCGATTTTTGTTTGTGTGAGCTTGTATTGGTTCGGGCTTCGCTCGGGTAAGGTTGGATTCGGAATCCAAGGCAAGCCCGTCGTTAACTTTTGTTAACTTTTTGGGAAAAATATAAAAATCATAACTTTATTTATTGTAACTGATTTCTCTTGCATTGTTTGATATTATTAAGTCATTTTTTGTTAGATTTGAGCTATGTGAAGGCGAATTTTAGGGGAAAAGCTATTTCGGAGGGTTGAGTTGGCCTAGTTGAGGTAAGTATCTTATTTAAATTTGTGTGGGGGAAACTACCCTTTAAGATTTGGGTTGATTGTGCTATTTGTTTTATGTGAAAGTCGTGTATGCAAGATGATGAGTGGGTACAAGGGCTATATGTGGTATTTGACCGATAGATTATCTAGACTCTGTCCATGCCTTTAATTGAATTGTCATAACATGTTATATCTCTCATTCTTAATCTACTCTTACATGCTCTATTTGACGTTGTTAACACTTGTTCTACCTCTTACTTATTATTTTGCTCTTATATGCTTTAGTTGAAGTTACTGCATTCCTTATTGTCTTGTTACCTCTTAATTATTGAATCACTTTTAATTGAAGTTATTATTTCATGGAATATCATCTTGTTGAGTTATTGGTGTTGAAGTTGTAATAGCCGTTATCACATTGAGGCGAATTTGTTAATTGTTAAGATATCTTTCCTTGTTGAGCATTCTCATTCATTTTGTTATTGTTGAAATTCTTGTACACATTCTGGTTGAGCCATGGGTTATTTGTTGTGAAAATATTAAATTGTTCGTCCCTTCCATAACTCCGTGCTTATTTGCTACTTGCCGTACTTGCACACCTTAATTGCCAGGTGCTTTACTTGTCCTCTTATTTTTGTAATATTTGTTGCATTTCTTTGATTATTACGTGGTCCTTTATTTCCTTGCACTCATACCCTTTGATTGTAGAAATTCTTGTAAATTGAGTTATTGGATTCTTTATATAATTGAAATTATTTGTGTATCGGGTTGCACGCCGCAACGGAAATTGAAGGATAATAAATTGAAATGGTGGAATACGAGTGGATCATGATATTGATAAATAACGATATGGTGGGATGGGGTTACGCGCTGCAATGGTTTGTGTACGTAATAGTTGATATTGATAAATGATAATATAGTGGAATAAGGGAGGATTATGATGTTGAGTAGTGATGATATGGTGGGACCGGGTAGCGCGCCGCAACGAAATTTTTACGTTACACTTATATTGATAAAGGATGTTACGGTAGGATCAGGTTGCACGTCGCAATGGATTGTGTCTGTTGCACTGGTTGTTGTTGTTGTGTTAGTTTCAGCATTTTTAAATGAGATTACGAGGTTTGTTATTCTGGGCTTTCTGATAGTAAGGTTTGCATTCGTTTTCTCAAACTAACTGCTTTACTTTCATTTCCTGTTTTTCTTTCCCTGTTATTATTATTTAATTACGTGGAGTCACTATATCATATTCTGTTGAGTTGTTGGTAACATAATGGTTTAAATAAAAGAATTATTAACATTCTTTGTTCTATGTGCCTCTTAAGATAGAATCCTTTATCTCACTCGGTGCCTTATTATTCTAAATGGTTATCGCACTTTCACTATAATTGGGTTCTCAAATTATACTCATTACCATGTTAGATGTTTATCTTACTTAAAATTGTTATCACATTTTTCCTTAACAAATTCTATATCTAATTCGTTAATTTAACTTATGTTTTGTTTTATTTAAAAATAATATTTTTACTCAATTTTATTGATTTCTAAAGTAAACCTATCTTATACTCTGTTTTGTACAAATTGTATATTATTTTACTTTACTTGATTTCTAAAATAAACTCATTATTTCATTTGATACCTTACTTTATTCAAGATTGTTATTATATTTTATGGTGTTCAAATATATCTTTCGTTCATCTATATTAATATTTATCACAGATGCAAAGTACATGGTAGCACGTGAGCTTTGTCGTAAGAAGGTGATTGTTATTGTGGGCACAAGGTGCCATATGTGTAAGATTTAAAAATTGTGGTCCATGACTTGTGGTTTATGAAGTATGGTGCCTTAGGGTAATTCTGTTGTAAGTCCATGCGTTAGAAGCGATTTGATTATTTGAGTTGTCATCCGTTTTTCTTTATTTGAGTTCATTTACATCTCATCGGTGTTCTGATTATGTTATTTCTTTATTACTCGTTTACTACTTGCTGCCATTTATGTTTCTATTACTTTATTGTTGGTTGTAAAACAATAATTTCTCCGCCGTTGATCTTACATTGATGTTCTTTCCATTGTTAGCTTATGTATAGCTTGAACAGGTTTCTATGTATAGTAGTTATCTTGACCTAGCCTCGTCACTACTCTACCGAGGTTAGGCTTGATACTTACTGGGTACCATTGTGGTGTACTCATGTTACACTTATGCACATTTTTGTGTAGATCCATGTATTCTGATTGTACTGTTGAGAGTTGCGTCTGCGCGGTGGGAGACTTCAAGGTATACCTGCTTGACGTTCGCAAGCCTCGGAGTCACCATCTTACTTCATTATGCTACTGTTAAATTGTAATTCAAAAATAGTATTTTGTTTAGAAATTCTAGTGTGTTTTAGTAGTGCTTATGACTTCGTACTACCGGTTCTAGGAAATGTATAGTTATTGGTTGCTTGCGACTATGTATGTAATTTAATAGTTTATGATAAATTATTAAATAGTTCAATTCTGTTATTAAATCAGCATGCGATCTTAGAGACTAGGTGCCATCACGACATTCTAAGGTGGGAAATTAGGGTCGTGACAAGTTGGCATCAGAGCTCTAGGTTCATAGGTGTTATGAGTCATAAGCAAGTTTAGTAGAGTCTTGCGGATCGATGCGGAGACATCTGTACTTATCCTCGAGAGGCTACGGAACTATTAGGAACCACTCCTTTCATTCTTTATCGTGCGGCATTGATTCAACTTGAAGAATATATCTTATATACCTTTACATCCACTCGTATATGATGTTGCGCGCTCGATATTAGCTATGCTCTGACGGTTTGTAATGCTGCGGATGGGCTACAAGGGGGCCATAGATGCTCGATCATTGTCTCGAGGTATTGTCCAGACTAAGGATGCGGATGTGTTGGTAGATCTTTAGTTGTTCAAGTGTGGGATACAACTGGTTCGTGTATCTGATTGGTGTTGTACGAGCTTATAAAGGTTGGTAATGTGGATCATCCGATGTTATGCCCGATGACTCCGTGCCAAGTGAGGGAGTCTACTATTGACGATCAAATTGCACGCGCAAGTGTCATATCACTCTTGGGTCAAAGGTATATATGCAGTGTTGAGGGGTTCCCCGGAATTCTACATGACTAAGATCTGAGATTTTCATGGGATGGTGCTGGAAGCTGCGGTATATCTGTGTTATTGCTAAATCTACATTCCAGTATCAGAGATGTTATAGAAACATCTTTAGATTCACAGAAGGTCTCTTCAGAGTGGGTATGTCGATTGCAGCATTGTTGGGTGCTCCAAAGGGAATACAGCAGTTTATGGGTTTTCAGACTATGTGGTTCGTGCTAGGGTCTTCCGCAGCAAGCTTTGACTTAGGATTATGTACCGATAAGGGAAAGTGTTGATCTGAAGACAAGTCGAAAGGATTAGAAAAAATGGATCAACCCGGTGGTGTTAGGTTAGTATAGCAACAAAGGTAACCAGTCTTTTGGTGTGGTAATGCTTCACTAGCGTTCTGTGGCAATACTCTTGAGTTTGACGGCTTGCGTGACTTAGTAGAGTTGGGAAGTTCAGTTCTGATGGCTTGGTGATGTGCGGACTGGCCTCAAAGAGTCCTTGATAGTTTCGACCATAGCTTGAGCTAGATGTCTGCTACCGGCATAAGGAACGTGTTGCATGTTATGATTATTGCCTAGATGGGGTCACGAGTTCTAGACAGCATGGATGATTTCAGATGTTTAGAAGAACACCAGCATTATCTGGTACTACCTGAGAAGGGTGCGCACTCCAGAAGGCGTACGATGCTTCGATTTGCAGATGCCTGACTAGTATTACAGTAATCGCCTGGTTGATCGACTGCTCATGTTCATATTTTGCTATATGTCACCGAAGAATTATGGAAGTATTTCTCGTGAGATGGATATATATGAGGGATGTGTCAGTCATTTGAATAATGGAGTTAGGATCGGACGTGGAGATTCTTGTATTCTAAGGGTTTGAAGACTAGGAGAGTTCCTATAGGCAGATTGTTTCTTGGTTGTAGACGGTGAAGGTATATGAGTTGATGACTGATTGTATGTGTCATAGATATGTTATGGTGGGATTTCTGAGGCAATTTACCTACTCTGGATGGATCAGAATTGATTTGGAGGCTACTAGTAGATCTAATAAAGATGTATGTTCTAAATCGGGTTAGATTTATCTACTCAGCACAGTTATTGTGGAGGGGTATGTTATTGGTTAGGGTGGATCACATTCGTGTTCTGATATGTCTCATGTGTTACTCTCCTATGCTGCAAGGGGTTGTGATCTTTTGGTTATCTGCACACCGATGTGGTTATGTTTGGGCTTTGTAGCGAATTCGAGCAAGATTGCTCTTGGGGTATTAATGGTTGATTGTTCCTTGGTTATTGTCTTCCTGTTTTTAGTATATAGTGATATCCACATCTCCATAGTTATGGTCACGCGCTTCGCGTGTTTGTTGTTGATATGCATATGGTTGTGGATTGTGATCATCATGGCTTGAGATGTCTCATAGGGACTGGTGTTTGGATTGGGCCATGCATCGCAGTGGCATTATGTTGGGATATGAGTCTTTGTGTCTATTTCGTTTGTTTTAGTTTCTCCTTGTGTGATGGTTTGATGGCATTGCGCTTTGTGGTGATATTTCTTGAGCTTGGGGGATGGTTCTCTCGTTTGATTCTCTTTCCATCATTGGGTACATACGAGTTGTTGCTTGTTTGGTCTACGGATTACATCGCACGTGACTAGGTGGCATTTGGTGTGGCTCGTCGGTCGAATAGATTCCACTGAGTGAGGGGTTATGAGTTTCTACATATTTCTTACATCATTAGTAGTGTTGTGAAGGTTTGGAACAAGGTTATATTTGATATGAGGTATATTACTGGTACCAGGTTTGGTAATAGACAGCTATTGTGGTTAGAGATATTGTTGCCGACATATGAGCGATGGGTTACGTCGTGTGGTTATATCTTTGGAATATATTTATGATTTTCTACAACTTGTTGAGATTGATATAATATGTATATGTGAGAATCAGATCGTATCACGAATTTTGAATGTTAAAATTTGGGTCTATGGTTGATATATTAAGGTTGAGGAAAGAATCTTTAGTTAGGTTGTGTTGACGGGCTTATATAGGTTAGGGTGATGTGTCATCACTCATGGGTATGTGTATGACAAGTTTATATAGTGATTTGATGGCTTTGGAATGACTCTTGGCACGTTGGGGGACGAACGTATGTTTAAGTGGGGGCGACCCAACCGGTCGTTCTGAGCTTTAGCGTTGCATTCGGTGGTTTGAGACTTTGAGTAGGTTCATATTATGTATTATGACTTGCGTGTATGGTTGGTTTCGGTTTTCGAGTGGTTCGGGATTGATTTGGAAGAATGATTCTCATTTTAGAAGCTTTAAGTTGGAAGAGTTGACCAAGGTTTGACTTTTGGGTAAAAGGACTTGGAATCGAGTTTTAATTATTCCTATTTGTATGATAATTTTGGACATGCCCACAAAATTTGGTTAAATTTCGATGAGTTTTAGATAAGTTTGGATTGTATGGTGATTGTTTTCGGTTCCGACGTCGATTTATACATAAAGGCTACCAAATTGAGCAAACGTCCTTTGGTTCGTGTTTTGACTAAACTATTATATCTGTATCATAATTTTGAAACCATAGCAACTGAAATCATCATGTTTCGGCTTCGTATGAGGAATTTATGGTCATTTTACTAAGAATTGAGTTGCCAGGATTTTCAGATTAATTACAAAATTACCACTGAGTTCGTATTTAAAAATCTACATTATTTTCAAATACTGAAACCAACATATCTCCTTCATTATAAGGTCAAAAAGAGTGATTTAAAAGCCTAACTTGACTGGAATTTCATGAGGAATAAGGCATCAAAGCGAGTTTCGGAATCATTTGGCTCAAGAAACGAGGCAGAACAGCTGACGTTTTTGGCTATTAATGTTGTTGGAGTTTTTCTCATCTTGAAAGTTTGAGATTGGGAGAACTAAGGGATGTTCTTCATGCTTCTTTCATGGGGTAAGTTCTACACCATAGCCTACGTATTTTCCTTTGATTCATTCCCTTGGTTTAAGCTTTATTCCATGATTTTAATTGAAACCCCACTTAATTCTTTAAATCAAGACCTAGGGTTATGTCCTAAATTTTAAAAATTGAAAATGAGTAAGAGGAGTTTATTTCCCAATTTCTTTTGGTGTTACATGAGAACAACATACTCGAATGTGGTGAGTTTTGGAGGAGTATTTCGGGAGATATGGGACCCAACTAGTGTGGGTTGGCGTCTTAGTTATGAACACCAAAGAGCGATATCTTGGCAGATTGGTTGAGCTATCGGACTTCGATTGAGTCAGTTTTCATTCGTGTGAGCTTGTAGTGGTTCGGGCTTTGCTAGGGTAAACTTGGATTCGAAATCCAAGGCGGGCTCGACGTTGACTTTTGTTGACTTTTTGAAAAAAATATAAAAATCATAGCTTTACTTATTGTAAACTGTTTCTCTTGCATTGTTTGATTTTATTAAGTCATTTTTGGTTAGATTTGAGCCGTGTGGAGACGAATTTCAGGGGAAAAGCTATTTCGAAGGATTGAGTTGTCCTAGTTGAGGTAGGTATCTTGCCTAACTTTGTGTAGGGGAAACTACCCCTTAGGATTTGGGTTGATTTTGTGTTATGCGAAAGCCGTGTACGCAAGGTGACGAGTGAGTACACGGGCTATATGTGGTATTTGACCGATTTAGATTATCAAGACTCTTTCCATGCCTTTAATTGAATTGTCATAACATGTTATATCTCTTATTGTTAATCTACTCTTACATGCTCTATTTGACGTTGTTAGCACTTGTTCTACCTCTTACTTGTTATTTTGCTCTTATATGCTTTAGTTGAAGTTATTGCATTCCTTATTGTCTTGTTACCTCTTAATTATAGGATCACTTTTAATTGAAGTTGTTATTTCGTGGAATATCATCTTGTTGAGTTATTGGTATTGAAGTTGTAATAGCCATTATCACATTGAGGCGAAGTTGTTAATTGTTGAGATACCTTTCAATTGTTGAGAATTCTCATTCATTTTCTTATTGTTGAAATTCTTGTACACATTGTGGTTGAGCCATGGGCTATTTGTTGTGGAAATATTGAATTGTTCATCCCTTCCATGACTCTGCGCTTATTTGCTACTTGCCTTAACTGTTTCACTTGCACACCTTAATTGTCATGTGCTTTACTTGTCTTGTTGTTTTTGTAATATTTGTTGCATTCCTTTGATTATTACGTGGTTCCTTTATTGCCTTGCACCCATACCCTTTGATTGTAGAAATTCTTATAAATTGAGTTATTGGATTGTTTATATTAATTGAAATTATTTTTGGATGTTGTTGCACACCACAACAGGAATTGAAGGATAACAAATTAAAATTGTGGAGTAAGGGAGGATTATGACATTGATAAATAATGATATGGTGGGATCAGGTCGGAACGGTTTGTATACGTAATAATTGATATTGATAAATGATAATATGGTGGAATAAGGGAGGATTATGATGTTGATTAATGATGATATGGTAGGATCGAGTTGCGTGTCGCAACGAATTGTTCTTACACTTGATATTGATAAAGGATGTCCCAGTGGGATCGGGTTGCGCACCATAACAGATTGTGTGAGTTGTACTACTTGTTGTTGTTGTGTTAGTTTCAGCATTTTTATATGAGATTACGAGGATTGTTATTCTGGGCTTTCTAATAGGGAGGTTTGAATTCATTTTCATGAACTAACTATTTTACTTTCATTTCCTATTTTTTTTCCTGTTATTATTATTATTTAATTGTGTGGAGTCACTATATTACATTCTATTGAGTTGTTGGTAACATAATAGTTTAAATAAAAAAAATTATTAACATGCTTTGTTCCATGTGCCTCTTAAGATAGAACTCGGTATCTCACTTGGTACCTTATTATTCTAAATGGTTATTGCACTTTCACTATAATTGGTTCTCAAATTATACTAATCACCATGTTAGACGTGTACCTTACTTAAAATTGTTATTATGTTTTTCCTTAACAAATTCTATATTTAATTCGTTAACTTAAGTTATGTTTATTTTGTTTAAAAATGATACTTTTACTCAAATTTATTGATTTCTAAAGTAAACTCATCTTATACTCTGTTTCATACTTGTATATTATTTTAATTTTCTTGATTTCTAATATAAACTCATTATTTTATTTGGTACCTTACTTTATTCAAGATTATTATTATATTTTATGGTGTTTAAATATATCTTTCGTTCATCTAAATTAATATTTATCACTGTTGCAAAGTACATAGTAGCACGTGGGCTTTACCGTGCGAAGGTTATTGCGGTCCATGACTTGTGGTTTATGAGGTGTGGTGCCTTGGGGTAATTCTGTGTAAGTCCATACGTTAGGAGCAATTTGATTATTTGAGTTGTCATCCATTTTTCTTTATTTGAGTTCATTTACATCTCATCGATGTTCTGGTTATGTTATTTCTTTGTTACTCGTTTACTACTTGCTACCATTTATGTTTCTAGTACTTCATTGTTGGTTGTAAATTAATAATTTTTCCGTCATTGGTCTTACATTGATGTTCTTTCCATTGCTAGCTTATGTATAGCTTGAATTAGGTTTCTATGGCTAGTAGGTGTCTTGACCTGGCCTCGTCACTACTCTACCGAGATTAGGCTTGATACTTACTGGGTACCGTTATGGTGTACTCATGCTACGCTTCTTCACAATTTTGTGCAGATTCAGGTATTTTGATTGTGTTGTTGAGAGTTGTGTCTGCGCGGTGGGAGACTTCAAGGTATACCTGCTTGACGTTCGTAGGCCTCGGAGACACCATCTCACTTCATTATGCTACTGTTAATATGTAATTCAAAAACAATATTGTGTTTAGAAATTCTAGTGTATTTTAGTAGTGCTTATGACTCCGTACTACCGGTTTTGGGAAATGTATAACTATTGGCCGCTTGCGGTTATGTATGTCATTTATTGGTTTATTATAAATGATTAAATAGTTCAATTCTGTTATTAAATCAGCATGTGTTAGGCTTACCTGGTCTTAGAGACTTGGTGCCATCATGATATCTTAAGGTGGGAAATTGGGGTCGTGACAAAGATCCCTAACACACTCGTACCTCAGGACTGCAGAACATATCAAGACAGAAATCAACTGTAATGACCTGACCGATACTTTTACTTTCTTGATCCCTATTCTCCTAATTAATACTTCTCATATGTGCTTTTACTATTTTATGACTTGCGAGAGTGATCGGTTTGGTGTTGAAAGGGTTCGAGTTGAAATCGGGAACACTTAGTTCCTTAATAATGACCTAAGATGGCTAAGTTTGACTTAAGTCAACATTTTAAGTAAACGACCTCGGAACTGGGATTTGATTATTTCAATAGGTTCGTATGATATTTTGGACTTGGGCGTATGTTCGGATCGAGTTTTGAGTGATCCAAAAGCATTTCGGCGCTAAATATTGAAAGTTGGCGCATTAAAGGCTTTCAAGTTCTTTAAATTTGGTTTGAATTAGACCTTGGTGTTATCAATGTCCTTTTGGGATTCTGAGCCTGAGAAAAGGTCCGTATGGTGATTTATTACTTGTACGCAAAATTTGGCATCATTCCGAGTTGTCTAAGTATGTTTTGTCGCGTTCAGAGCTTGTTGAAGAAGTTTGAAGTTCATAAGTTGATTAATTTGATTTTAGGGTGTGATTCTTAGTTTCAATGTTGTTTTATGTGTTTCGAGGCTTCAAGCAAGTCTATATTATGTTTAAGGACTTGTTGATACAGTTGGATAGGGTCCCGAGTGGCTCGGGTGAGTTTCAGACCGCCCGGAGCTAAGTTCAAATTTCTAAAATTCGTTGCTTTGGTTTTCTTCTTCACGAACGCGGAGAAGGACTCGCGTTCGCGATTAAGGAAATGGGGCTGGGGACTTTTGTTCTACGTATTCGCGATTGCAGGGTCACGATCGCAAAGCTTTGGAACAATGGCCTCCCCGTTCGCGATCCCCTAGTCGCGTTCGCGTAGAAAGCCTGGACCTAGAGCTGGGCAAGTCAAATGACCTTCGCGTTTGCGAAGGGCGAGTCACGTTCACGTAGTTGGGCGGGTCTGGTCTTCGCATTCGTGTCAGCCGTCTCGCTATCGCGAAGAACTTTTCAGGAGCCTTGGCTGTTTTGCCTTCCCGATCGCGAAGAAGAAGGCATTGGCAGTGTCTTGTTTTCAAAATGGGACTTAGGCTCATTTTGTTCATTTCTCTCAACGTTTGTCCAATATTAGAGCTCCTTGGAGAGGGTTTTTCACCTAGCACCTTGAGGTAAGTAATTTCTACATAATGTGAGTTTAATACATTAATTAGTGGTAGATTTTAACATGTAAATTGTAAAAATTTTAGGATTTTGATGAAAATCTTAGGTTTTGGTAAAAATGGGATTAGACCATGAAACAAATTATAAAATTGAGTAGAACTTATATGTTTGTGTTCCTGAAGTTGTGGGTAACATTTATTTACGAAAATTTTCGGAATCCGGGCATGTGAGTCTAGGGGCTAATTTTATGAACTTCCAGATTAGGTTGGGGAATTTCTGTAATAGGTAAATTATAAACTTTTCAGTATATATTGATTAATTTTTAAGACTTTAGCTAATTTCGGATTGTTTGGCACCGATTTGAGGCTATTAGTGTAATTTGTGGACCGGAAAGAGGACTTGGAAGCGAGGTAAGTCTCTTTCCTAACCTTGTAAGTGAGAATTATCCCCATAGATGTTTTAAATTTCTATTTTCTAATATTTGTGTGTGCTACGTATGCACGATGCGACGAGAGTCCGTATGTAGCTAAAATCATGCTTATGTCCGAGTAGACTTAGGACTTTACCATGCACTACTTATATTATTTGCACCCAACTCGTTAACTTAATTACTTGAATTTATAATTCGGAGGAATACTTGATTGTTAGTGGAAATTATGCCTTCTTTGAGTATTATTCCTGTGTAGTAGACATTGATCATAGTCTGTAGAGTTTCTCTATTCCTGGAATAGGGTCAAACGCCTCGGCAGTATATTTAGATGCATCTATGGTTCGCGGCGGTCGACCCTTCGTACGAAATCGGCATAAATTGTGCGTGATGTTGCTAGGAGTCTGACTATACTTGATGTTTCTTTGTTGACCTGAGACTTGATAATTACCGGGTGTCTCTTATGTATTAAAATTGGCATGTGATAATTGGAGGTTTTAAATTGATATTATGGTAAAGAAACATTATTTATTATTTCTTATTTTATTGTTATTGTTATATTTCATGCCTATTTATAATTCCTACACTTTCTTTATTGACCTCTAGTAAGTGCCGACGTCGACCCCTCGTCACGACTTCTTCGAGGTTAGACTAGATACTTACTGGGTACACGTTTACGTACTCACGCTACACTTCTGCACTAATCGTGAAGGATCTGAGGCAGGCACATTTGGTGGCCAGTCTAGAGCGCATCCCTGTTACTCGAAGACCTAGGATCTGAGGCAAGTAGTGTTGGAGGTTTTGTATATTCTACTAGATTGCTCGTGCACTTATGACACCGAGTTTTGGGAATTGCTAGTAGAAATTTATGGTTTTTGTCAATTAATATCACTATTTCATTCTTATATTTTATTTTATGCTTTACATCATCGTGACTACCTATTCTTGGTTTCTTTATTAAATAGTACTTTTGATTTTAAAAAATAATAAAATGAACAATTAAATGGATAGTTCATTGTTGGCTTGCCTAACGATGACATTGGACGCCATCACGGCCTATAGTGGGAGTTGGGTCGTGACAACTTGGTATTAGAGCACTAGGTTCACATAGGTCTCACAAGTCATGAGTAGGCCTCGAAAAGTCATGCAGATTGGTGCGGAGACGTCCGTACTTATCTTCGAGAGGTTACAGGGTGTTAGGAAACTTGTCTTTCTTCATCTCTCATCGTGCAGTTGATGTTGTGCTAAGTATTTTTCTCTTATTCTCTCACAGATGGTGAGAACGCGAGTGGCCGTTGTACCCGGCGGTAGAGGAGCTGCTCCCTCTGTTGCTAGAGCTGAGGGAGGGCTCCAGCCCCTGTTAGAGGACGAGAGCATCCTAGAGTTGCTCCCGTTGTACCACTAGTGGATTCAGTGGAGGATCATGTCATTAAGGAGCAGGATGAGGCACCTGCAGCTAAGATGGCTCCTACGGATTTCATGACTGCACCGGGATTTTAGGAGGTCATGGGCCGAATGCTGCAATTTATGGATTTTATGACGCATGCTGGTTTATTTCCAGCAGACCCATCCAGGCTCTAGGTAACGTTGTTATCGTATATCAAACTCCAGGTGCACTACCTGCGAGCGGGGCTCATCCAGTTGCAGCGATTATAACAGAGCCCAAACCAGTCGCGACCGTTGAGCAGCAGAAGCGGTTGGACAGATGGACCTGATTACATCCTCCTGTCTTTAGCGGTGAGTGACAAGAGGACCCACAAGACTTTATTGATCATTGCAGAGACAGGCAACACAACATGGGAGTATTGGAGTCCAATGGGGTGTACTTCACCACATTTCTGTTGGAAGGCAAGGCCCGTAGATGGTGGTAGTTTTATCTCTGTAGCAGGCCAGCAGGTTCACCTCCCTTTACATGGGACCAGTTCATATGTCTCTTTTTGGAGAGATATATTCCACCCTCTCATAGGGAAGAGTTACGTGGTTAGTTCGAGCGACTCTAGCAGTGTCAGATGTCGGTGTCTTATTATGAGGCGAGGTTCTCTGAGTTGTCTCTCCACGCACTTATGATACTCCCCACATATGTAGCGAGAGTGTGGAGGTTTATCGCAAGCTTGCATTATGGCATCTAGGTTACTATGACCCAAGAGGTTGTGATATGGACTTCTTAAGAGCAGGTTATGGAGATAGCTCGGAGGATCGAGGGTATCCGTCAACAAGGCCGGGACCATGCATCGAGGGACAAGTGGCCTCGATATTCGGGAGTATTCAATAGTGCCCCACCTGGGGGCAGAGGTCAATTAATGAGGGGCTAATCTAGTAGGCTCATGTATTCAGCACCACCACATTCTCAGCGTGCTCCAGCGCGGCCATACTTCAGCGCCATTCTAGAGATCTCCTACCATCTACCAGCCATTCGGGGTTCATCCAATGGGTATTCGGGTCATCAGGGTTAGACCCAGGGTCATTCGTCTTCCGCACCAAGAGGTTTCTATGAGTCCGGGGAGCATGGTCATATGAGGAGATTTTGCCCCAAGCTTCGGGGAAAGGTAGTATAGCAGGTCCATCATCCCACGATCACCACACCAGTTGCCACACCGCTCGTCCGGCCGGCAAGAGGTGGAGTGCAGGTGGGTAGGGGTCACCCTAGAGGTGGAGGCCAGCCAGCTGACGCTACAGCTAGGTTCTATGCCTTTTCAGCCAGACCAGATGCAATAGCCTCAGACGCCATGATCACATATCTTATTTCCGTCTGCGGTAAGGGTGCTTTGGCACTATTTAATCCAAGTTCTACATATTCATATGTGTCTTCTCTATTTGCTCCTTATCTGGATGTATCTCGTGAGTCCTTGGGTGTTTTTGTATATGTGTCCACGATAATGAGTAATTCTGTTGTTGTAGATCGGGTTTATTTGTCCTTTATTGTGACTTTTTATGGTTATGAGACCAGATCGGATCTTCTGTTGCTTGATATGACCAACTTTGAGGTCATCCTGGGTATGGACTGGTTGTCTCTGTACTATGTTGTTATAGATTTCCATGCCAAGACCACTACCTTGGCGATGCCAGAGTTGCCTAGATTAGAGTAGAGGTGTTCATCTGTCAGTACATCGGCCGTCTTGTTTTCAGGGGCCTAGGCTGTTTTGCCTTCACGATCACGAAGAAGGAAGGCATGGCCAGTGTCTTGTTTTAAAACGGAACTTAGGCTCATTTCATTCATTTCTCTCAACTTTTGGCCAATCTTAGAGCTCTTTGGAGTGGGTTTTTCGCCTAGCACCTTGAGGTAAATAATTTCTACACAATGTGAGTTTAATACATAGATTATTGGTAGATTTTAACATGTAAATTGTGAAAATTTAGGATTTTGTTGAAAAATCTAGGTTTTGGTAAAAATGTATTAGACCACAAAAATGATTATGGAATTTAGTAAACGTTATATGTTTGTGTTCGTGAGGTTGTGGGTAATATTTATTTATGAAAATTTTCATAATCCGAGCACGTGAGCCCGAGGGATAATTTTAGGAATCTTCCAAATTAGGTTGGATAATCACTCTAATAGTTAAATTGTGTAACTTTTAAGCATAAATTGATTAGTTTGTACGACCTTTGGCTAGTTTTGGATTGTTTGGCACCGATTTGAGGCTATTAATGTGGTTTGAGGACCGGAAAGAGGACTTGGAAGCGAGGTAAGTCTCTTGCCTAACCCTGTAAGAGGGAATTATCCCAGTAGATATTTTAAATTATTATTTGCTAATAATTGTGGGTGCTACGTATGCAAGATATGACGAGAGTCCTTATGTGGCTAAAATCATGCTTATGTCCGGTCGACTTAGGACTTTACCATGCATTACTTGTATTATTTGCACCGAACATGTTAGTTTAATTACTTGAATTTATAATTGAAATTGGATAAGGGATTTTATGAAACCGAGCTTCATTACCTTGAGTTTTTGGCGGAATACTTGATTGTTAGTGGAAATTATGCTTTCTTTGAGTATTATTCTTGTGTATTAGACATTGATCGTAGTTTGTAGAGTTTCTCCATTCCTAGGATATGGCCGAACGCCTCAGCAGTATATTTAGATGCATCTATGGTTCTCGTCTATTGACCCTCAGCAGTGTACACACTATTCTGGATCAGGTCGTTCGACCTCGGCATAAATTGTGAGTGATGTTGCTAGGAATCCGATTATACTTGATGTTTCTTTCTTGACCCGAGACATGATAATTACCTGGTGGCTTCTATGTATTAAAATTGGCATGTGATAATTGGAGGCTTTAAGATGATATTACATTAAAGAATCATTATTCATTGTTTCTTATTCCATTATTACTGTTGTATTTCATGCCTATTTATAATTCCTGCACTTTATTTATTGACCTCTAGTAAGTGTCGACGTCAACCCCTCGTCCCTCTTCGAGGTTAGACTAGATACTTACTAGGTACACTTTATTTACGTACTCACGCCACACTTCTGTACTAATCGTGCAGGATCTGAGGCTGGTACATCTGGTGGTCAGTCATACGCGCATCCCCGTTACCCGGAGACCTAGTGGTGAGCTGATTCCTATGCTCCGTTCTACAGCACTCAGAGCCTCCTCCTTATGTATTTATTTTTCTGTCTATCTTACTTCAAACAGTAGTGCTGGAGGTTGTGTATATTATACTAGATTGCTCGTATTAGTCGAAATTTATGGGTTTTGTCTATTAATATCACTATTTCACTTTATTTAATGCTTTACATCACCGTGACTACTTATTCTTTTTTTCTTTATTAAATAAAATTTATGACTTAATAAAATGAACAGTTAAATGGATAGTTCACTGTTGGTTTGCCTAACGGTGAAATTGGGTGCCATCACGGCCTATAGTGGGAATTGGGTCGTGACAGCTTGGTATCAGAACACTAGGTTCACATAGGTCTCACAAGTCTTGAGCATGCCTGATAGAGTCTTGCGGATCAGTACGAAGACGTCCGTACTTATCTTTGAGAGGCTATGGGGTGTTAGGAAACTTCTGTTTCTTCATCTCCCATCATGTAGTTGATGTTGTGCTAAGTATCTTTCTCTTGTTCTCTCACAGATGGTGAGAACGCGTGTGACTGATTTACTAGGCGGTAGAGGAGTTGCTTCCCCTGTTGCTAGAGGCCGAGGCAGAGGCCGCGGGAGGGCTCCAGCCCCTATTAGAGGACGAGGGCATCCTAGAGTTGCTCCTATTGTACTACCAGTGGATTCATTGAAGGATCTTGTCACTGAGGAACAGAATGAGGCACCTACAGCTGAGCTGACCCCGTCGGATTTCATGACTGCACCAAAATTTCAGGAGGTCATGGGCCGTATGTTGCGGTTCATGGATTATATGATGCAGGCTAATTTATTTTCAGCAGACCCAGCCACATCTCAAGAGGACCCCTACTGCTCTGGCTCTAGGGCATGCTACTGCCATATATCAGACCCTAAGTGCACTACCTACGAGTGGAGCTCAGCCAGTTGCAGCGGTTATATCAGAGCCCAGACCAACCGCGACCGTTGAGCAGCACAAGCGGTTGGACAGATAGACCAAACTACATCCTCCTGTCTTTGGAGATGAGCGACATGAGGACCCACAGGACTTTACTGATCGTTGCAGAGACAAGCTGCACAACATAGGAGTATTGGAGTCCAACAGGGTGGACTTCACCATATTTCAGTTGGAGGGCAAGGCCCTTAGATGGTGGCAGTCTTATCTTTGTAGTAGGCCAGCAGGTTCACCTCCCTTTACTTCAGACCAGTTCACACGTCTCTTTTTGGAGAGATATATTCCACCCTCTTTGAGGGAAGAGTTGCGTCATCAGTTCGAGCGACTCCAGCAGGTCATATGTCGGTGTCCGATGATGAGGAGAGGTTCTCTGTGTTGTCTCACCACGCACTTATGAGACTACGCACAAACGCAAAGAGAGTGCAGAGGTTTATTGCGGGCTTGCATTATGGCATCCATATTACTATGGCCCGAAGGTTAAGCTGTGGACTATTTACGAGCAGGTTGTGGAGATAGCTCGAAGGATCGAGGGTATCCGTTAGTAGGGCCGAGAGCATGCACCGAGGGACAAGTAGCCTCGATATTCGTGAAAACTCAATGGTGTCCAGTCCGGGGGCAGAGGTCTGTTAGTGAGGGGCTAATCTAGGAGGCTTACGTATTCTGCACCACCACCTTCTCAGCGTGCTCCAGCACAGCCCTACTTCAGCGCCCTTCCAGAGAGCTCCTACTGTCCACCAGACATTCGGAGTTCTTCCAATGGGTATTCAGGTCATCAGGGTCTGACCTAGGACCAGTTTTTGTCCGCACCGAGAGGTTGCTACGAGTCAGAGGAGCTTGGTCATATGAGGAGATTTTTCCCCAGGCTTCGGGGCAAGGCAGTACAGTAGGGCTATCAGCCCATGATCACTGCACCAGCTGCCACATCGCCTGTCCGTCTAGCCAGAGGTGGAGGGCAGGTGGGTAGGGATCGCCCTAGAGGTAGAGGCTATCCAAATGGCACTCCAGCTGGTTTCTATACCTTTCCAACTAAACCAGATGTAGTAGCATCAGACGCCATGATCACAGATATTATTTCTGCCGGCGATAAGGATGATTTGATACTATTTGATCCAGGGTCTACATATTCATATGTGTCTTCTCTATTTTCTCCTTATCTGGATGTATCTCCTAAGTCCTTGGGTGCTCCTATATATGTGTCCACGCCAGTGGGTGATTTTGTTGTTGTGGATCGGGTTTACTGATCCTATATTGTGACTTTCTGTGGTTATGAAACCATAGAGGAACTTCTGTTGCTTGATATGATCGACTTTGAGTTCATCCTAGGCATGGATTAGTTGTCTCCGTACCATGTTGTTCTAGATTGCCATGCCAAGACTGTTACCTTGGCGATGCCGAAGTTGCGTAGATTGGAGAGGAGGGATTCATCTGTTAGTACATCTAGCCAAGTTATCTCTTTCCTGAAGGCTCAACATATGGTTGAGAAGGATTGTTTGGCCTATCTGGCTTATGTTTGGGATACTGCATCGGAGACTCCCACGATTTACTCTATGTCAATGGTGTGGGAGTTCTTCGATGTGTTTCCTTCTCATCTACCAGGCATGCCACCAGATCGTGATATTAATTTCAGTATTGATTTGACGCCAGGCACCCAACCTATCTCTATCTCACCATACTGCATGGCTCCGAAGGAGTTCAAGGAATAGCTTGAGTAGTTGCTCGTGAAAGGGTTCATCAGGCCGAGTATGTTGCCTTGGGGTGAACCGCTATTGTTTGTGAAGAAGAAGGATAGGAGTATGCAAACGTGCATTAATTACCTCCAGTTCAAACAAAGTTACCATTAAGAACAAGTACCCGTTGCCGTGCATTGATGATTTGTTTGACCATTTACAAGGTGCTAGGGTGTTTTCTAAGATCAACTTAAGGTCTGGGTATCATCGGCTGAAGATTCATGCTTCGGATGTTCCAAAGATGGCGTTCCGGACTAGGTATGGGCACTATGAGTTTCTAGTGATGTCCTTCGGCTTGACCAATGCCCCGGCGGCGTTTATGGATTTGATGAATCGGGTGTTCAGGACATATCTTGACTCATTTGTCATTGTCTTTATTGATGACATATTGATCTACTAGCGTAGTATGGAGGAGCACGAGCAACATTTGAGAGTTGTGCTTCAGACCTTGCTGGAATAGAATCTATATGCTAAGTTCTCCAAGTGTGATCTATGGTTAGATTATGCGGCATTCTTAGGACATGTTGTGTCAGGTGAGGGTATTAAGGTTGATCCTAGGAAGATCGAGGCAGTTTAGAGTTGGCCTCGTCCTACCACAGCGACCGAGATCAGGAGTTTCTTGGGGTTAGTAGGCTATTATTGTCGGTTTGTGGAGGGCTTCTCGTCTATTGTAGCAACTTTGACTAGATTGACCCAGAAGGGTGCTCCGTTCAAATTGTCCAATGATTGCGAGGCGAGCTTTCAGAAGCTCAAAACTGCATTGACTTCAGCACCGGTGTTAATGTTATCCTCCGATTCAGGGATGTATACGGTGTATTGCGACGCGTCACGAGTTGGCTTGGGTTGTGTATTGATGCAGGAGGCGCGAGTTATTGCATATGCTTCATGTCAGCTGAAGTCCCATGAGAAGAATTATCCCGTACATGATTTGAAGTTGGCTGCGATAGTTCATGCTCTCAAGATCTGGAGGCATTATCTTTATGGGGTGTCCTGTGAGGTTTACATCGATCATCGCAGTTTGAAACATTTGTTTAAGAAGATGGATTTTAAACTTGAGGCAGCGCAGGTGGCTTGAGTTACTGAAGGATTATGATATTACTATCCTTTATCATCCAGGAAAGGCGAATGTAGTTGCGGATCCTTTATCATCCAGTCAAGGCGAGTGTATGGGTAGCTTGGCATTCATTTCAACAGAGGAGAGACCATTGTCTTTAGACATTCAGTCATTAGCTAACTTACGTGTGAGGTTGGATATGTTAGAGCCCAGTCGAGTTCTTGCATGTGTTATGGCTTAGTCTTCATTATTTGAGCAGATCAAGGCTCGTCAGTACGATGATCCGCACTTGCTGGTTCTTAGAGAGACGGTGCTACAGGGTGGTGCCAAGGAGGTTACTATCGGTAATGATGGTGTTCTACAACTCCAAGGTCGCTTATGTGTTCCTAATGTTGATGGCCTGAGGGAGACGATTCTAGAGGAGGCACACAGTTCATGATATTCTACTCATCTAGGTGCTACGAAGATGTATCGCGACCTGAGGTAGCATTACTGGTGGCGGTGGATGAAGAAGGACATAGTTGAGTATGTGGCGAGATGTCCAAATTTGCAGAACACCAGACGCCAGGTGGCCTACTTCAGCAGATGGTTATACTAGATTGAAAGTGGGAGCACATCATTATGGACTTTGTAGTTGGGTTGCCGCGAACATTGAGGAAATTTGATTCCATTTTGGTGATTGTCGACAGGTTGACCAAGTCGGCGCACTTCATTCCGGTTGTGACTACGTACTCTTCAGAGAAGATGGCACAGATTTACATTCAACATATTGTCTGGTTGCATGGTATACCTAATTCCATCATTTCAGATAGAGTCCCTCAGCTGACTTTGCATTTCTGGAGAGCAGTACAGAGTGAGTTGAGTACCCGGGTAGAGCTCAGCACAACCTTTCATCCGCAAACCGATGGGCAGTCGAAGCGGACAATTCAGATTCTAACGGACATGCTCAGAGCGTGTGTGATTGACTCTGGAGGCAGTGAGATTGATTCTTACTCTTTGGCCGAGTTGCATATAACAACAGTTATCAATCCAGCTTCGAGATGGCTCCATTTGAGGCCTTATATGGTCGTCGATGTCGTTCCCCCATCGGTTGGTTTGAGCCCGGTGAGGCTAGGTTTATGGCACTGATTTAGTGAAAGATTCCTTGGTTAAGGTAAAGTTGATTCAGGAGCGACATCACACAGCATAGTCCAGACAGAAGAGTTATGTGGATCAAAAAGCACATGATTTATCAATTATTGTGGGCGAGAAAGTTCTCTTGAAAGTATCAAAGGGTATCATGAGGTTCGGAAAGAAGCGCATGCTGAGTCCAAGGTTTATTGGCCCATTTGAGGTGTTGAGGCGAGTTGGGGATTTTGCTTTTGAGCTTGATTTGCCTCCCAGTCTATCGGGAGTTCATCCAGATTTTCATGTGTCTATGCTTCGGAAGAACCATGCCAACAGGTCACATGTGTTAGATTACAGCAGATTTCAGCTAGATGAGAGCTTGGGTTACGAGGAGGAGCCACTTGCCATTGACAAACATGTTTGCTAGTTGAGGTCCAAGAATATTTCAAAGGTAAAGGTCTTATGGAGGAGTCAACCAGTCGAGGAAGCGACTTGGGAGACCGAGGAGGACATGCGGAGCAGATATCCATACTTATTCAGCACTTCAGGTATGATTTTAGACTCGTTCGAGGATGAATGTTTGTTTAAGAGGTGGAGAATGCAACGACCTGACCGGTCGTTTTTCTTTCTAGATCCGTGTTCCCCAAATTAAGACTATCTGTATGTGCTTTTACTATTTTATGACTTGCAGGGATGGTTGGTTTTGTGTTAGAAGGGTTCGAGTTGAAATCGGAACACTTAGTTCCTTAATAGTGGCCTAAAATGGCCAAGTTTGATTTGAGTCAACATTTTGAGTATACTACCTCAAAACCGAGATTTGATGGTTCCAATAGGTTCATATGATAATTTTGGACTTGGGTGTGCGTTGGATCGAGTTTCGGGTGATCCGGGAGTGTTTTGGCTTAATGTTGAAAGTTGGAGCATTGAAGGTTTTCAAGTTCTTTAAATTTGGTTTGAATTAGACTTTGGTGTTATCAATGTCCATTTGGGATTCCGAGCCTAAGAATAGGTCCGTATGGTGATTTAAAACTTGTACGCAAAATTTGACGTCATTCCGAGTTATCTACGTATATTTCGTTGCGTTCGGAGCTAGTTGAAGAAGCTTTAAGTTCATAAGTTTATTAATTTGGTTTTAGGGTGCGATTCTTAGTTTTATGTGTTTCGAGGCTTTGAGTAGGTCCATATTATGTTTATGGACTTGTTGGTATAATTGGACAGGGTCTCGGGTGGCTTGGGTGAGTTTCGACCACCCGGAGCTAAGTTTAAATTTCTGAAATTGCTATTCTGGTTTCCTTCTTCGCGAACACGGAGAAGGCCTCGTGTTCGCGATGAAGGAAATGGGTTGGCAAATTTTATTCTATGCATTCACAATAGCGGGGTCACAATCGCTAAGCTTTGGAACACTGGCCTCCGCGTTCGTGATCCCCTGGTCACGTTTGCACAGAAGACTTGGGCCTAGGGCTGGGCAAGTCAAATGCCCTTCGCGTTCGTGAAGGGCGAGTCGCGTGCTCATAGTTGGGCGGGGTCTGGTCTTCGCGTTTGCGTCTGCCATCTCCCGATCGCGAAGAATCTTTTTAGGGCCTTGGCTGTTTTCCCTTCGCGATCGCGAGGAAATTTTCGCGATCGCGAAGAAAGAAGGCATGGGCAGTGGCTTGTTTTAAAACCGGGACTTAGGCTCATTTGTTCATTTCTCTCAATTTTTGGCCGATCTTAGAGCTCTTTGGAGAGGGTTTTTCACCTAGCACCTAGAGGTAAGTAATTTTTACATAATGTGAGTTTAATACATAGATTATGGGTAGATTTTAACATGTAAATTGTGAAGATTTTAGGATTTTGTTAAAAAATCTAGGTTTTGGTAAAAATGGGATTAGACCACGAAAATACTTATGGAATTGAGTAGAATTTAGATGTTTGTGTTCGTGAGGTTGTGGGTAACATTTATTTACGAAAATTTTCGGAATCCGGGCACGTGAGCCTGGGGACTAATTTTAGGAATCTTCCAAATTGGGTTGGGTAATTACTCTAATAGTTAAATTATGAGCTTTTGAGCATATATTGATTAGTTTGTACGATATTTGGCTAGTTTCGGATTGCTTGGCACCAATATGAGGCTATTAGTGTGATTTGTGGACCGGAATGAGGGCTTGTAAGCGAGGTAAGTCTCTTGCCTAACCTTGTAAGAGGTAATTATCCCTGTAGGTTTTTTAAATTGTTATTTGCTAATAATTATGGGTGTTACGTACGCACGATATGACGAGAGTCCATAGTAGCTAAAATCATACTTATGTCCGGGTAGACTTAGGACTTCACCATGTATTACTTGTATTATTTACACCCAACATGTTAGTTTAATTACTTGAATTAATAATTGAAATTAGATAAGGTATTTTATGAGACCGAGCTTCATTACCTTGAGTATTTAGCGAATACTTGATTATTAGTAGAAATTATGCCTTCTTTGAATATTATTCCTGTGTAGTAGACGTTGATCATAGTATGTAGAATTTCTCTATTCCTGTGGATCGGGTCGAACGCCTAGGCATTATATTTAGATGCATCTATGGTTCGCGTCGGTCGACCCTCGACAGTGTACATACTATTCTGGATCGGGTCGTACGACCTCGGCATAAATCATGCATGATGTTGCTAGAGTCCAATTATACTTGATGTTTCTTTCTTGACCTGAGACTTGATAATTACCCGGTGGCTCTTGTGTATTAAAATTGGAATGTGATAATTGGAGGTTTTAAATTGATATTATGTGAAAGAATCATTATTTATTATTTCTTATTCTATTGTTAATATTGTATTTCATGCCTATTATAATTCCTGTACTTTATTTATTGACCTCTAGTAAGTGTCGACGTTGACCCCTCGACACTACTTCTTAGAGGTTAGACTACATATTTACTGGGTACACGTTTATGTACTCACACTACACTTTTGCGCAGGATCTGAGGCAGGTACATCTGGTGGCTAGTCAGGCGCGCATCACCATTACCCGGAGACCTAGTGGTGAGCTGCTTCCTACGCTCCGTTCGGCAGCACCCGAAGTATCCTCCTTGTTGTATTTATTTTTCTGTCTATCTTACTTCAGACAGTAGTGTAGGAGGTATTGTAAATTCTACTAGATTGCTTGTGCACTTGCGACATCGGATTTTGGGAATTGCTAGTAGAAATTTATGGTTTTTGTCTATTAATATCACTATTTCGATTCTTATGTTTTATTATATGCTTTACATCACCATAACTACTTATTCTTTGTTTCTTTATTAAATAAAATTCATGACTTTAAAAAATATAATTAAATGGATAATTCACCGTTGGCTTGCCTAACGACAAAGTTGGGTGCCATCACAGCCTATAGTGGGAATTGGATCGTGACATCAAGCAACAAATAGTTCTTTTCACATCTCATGCAAACTCTTCTCGCCACATCTAAGACATCTGAACACATTCCGCAGTCACATCATACTTATCATATAGCCATCCAACCACTCACTGAGCCATCAGTCCCATTCCTAGGGACACTACCGGACATATAAGTCCAAATTCACATTCTCACACCACTGAAACAACCTAGCCCCAAGTTGCGGATAAAATCCAGCCTCAAGTCCTCTAGACTGGCCCATTGTCACAACATAAAGAATACATCTCATACCTCATCCATGACATCACAAGTCGTTGAGGAATAGTTGATATCGAGCGCTCACATAACATACGAATGTGTAGAAGGAATTGAAAGAGATACGCTTCAAGCTGAATCAACATTGCACGATAAAGAAAAAAAAAAGATGAGAAGTTTATCCTAGATGCCCAGTAGCCTCTCAAAGATAGATATGGAAGTCATGATACCGATCCGCAAGACTCTACTAGACATTTGCTTGCACTGCTACCAACTTGTCATGACCCAAAATTCAACTACTCGTGATGCCATCTAACCCAACATCTAGGTAAGCCAATTAACAATAACACAATCCAAATGAGATTACTAGGAAATAGGTGATGAATTAACTTAACTTTTATACAATAACCCTAGGACTGGTAGTACAAGTCATGAGCCACTAAGAATTAAATTTATAAAAATAAAATAAAATAAATACAACATATGTTTGGAATGTACATGAACAGAATTCAAATCTAAAGCTACCAAGGACAAGTGATAGCCATATACGGAAAGCAGGTACGTCTTAAGTGCCAGCTCCCATCATCCACAGCATCTCAATTCATAGATATGCACGCGAGGTGCAAAAGTGTAGTATGAGTACAACCGACTCCATGTACTCAATAAGTATCATAACTAACCTCGCGAGGTAATAAAAGAAAGAATTATAAATGATACCCACTATCACCTGTACAGTTCATAATTTCAACAAGTATAGAACAGATATATTATCAAATCGGGAAATCTCATGTAAAACCAACTTGGTGCTCTCAATTCTTTATTTTAAAGTGTTCGGCTCAATCAACAATCTGAATCGATATTCAAATCACAATTATTCGCTTTAGAAAAATTTAGACAAAAACTCTCAATTTCTCTTTGAAAAATCATCAATCAAATGCCAAAATTGAAGATGAAATCATAAAATATAATCAAAACCAAGTCAAAAATACTTACCTCAATCCATGTGGTGAAAATTCTCTCTAAAATAGTCCAAATCCGAGCTCCCCGACTCAAGATGTGATAAAATGAGCAAGCCCTCGAATTAAATACACTCGGCCCAGACATTTTTGCAAATGCGAACAAACAGCCACTTCTGCGACGTCGCTTTTGCAACATAACGTTCACTTCTACGAAAACAAACTGGAAAATCGACCACTCGCACCTGCGAAAAACCATCTGCTTCTACGAAAACGCAGGTGTGACACAAAACGCGCATCTCCGCAACATCTCGCTTCTGCGCCCCAGCCATCGCTTCTGCGTTACCGCAGATGCGGCCCAAATTCTTGCATCTGCGATGTTTTCAAACTCAGCCCCTTTCGCTTCTGCATCGCTTCTACGACCATTGGTCTGCATCTGCGGGCCCGCATCTGCGTCCATTCTTCTGCACATGCAGAAAAACCTGCACCAGACCCTCTATAATAATGCAACATGAGACAAAAATGATTTGAAACACGTCCAAAACTCACCCCACCCTCTCGGGACCCCATCCGAATATACCAACAAGTTCCAAAACATAAAACGGACCTACTCGAGACCTCAAATCACACATAACAATATCAAACTATGAATCGCACCTCAAATCAAATTTAATGAACTTTCGAACTTTCAACTTTCAAAACTCGTACCGAATCGTATCAAATCAACTCAGAATGACCTCAAATTTTGCGCACAAGTTCCAAATCACATGAAAAACCTATTCCAACTCCCGGAGCTATAATTCGAACCCGATATCATCAAAGTCAACTCCCTGTCAAACTTATGTGCAGACCTTCAAATTTCTAACTTTCGCCAAATAGTACCAAAACCTTCTAGAAACATTCAAATGCAAATCCGGGCATACTTCCAAGTTCAAAAATATTATCCGGGCCTAACAGAGCCATCAAAACTCTGATCCGAGGTCAAATACACAAAAGTCAAACTTGGTCAACTCTTCCAACTTAAAGCTTTCGTGTGAAGAATCCTTCTCCAAATCAATCTTGAATCACCTGAAAACCAATACCGGCGACTCACACAAGTCATAATACATCATATAAAGCTACTCAAGACTTCAAACAGCTTAACGGAATGCAAATACTCAAAAAAACCGGTTGGATCGTTACAAAATATTGTGAAAGAGATATACATCTTTACATGCATCAAAATATGGGAGTCACTATCGTTGCTGCTGAATTTTATTTATTATAACCTAAATAGAAAGAATTTCAAAGAAGACCAGTAGTATTAAATAAGGATGTGGAAACCAAAAAAAAAAAGATAAAAGAAAGTAATTCATACTTCAAAGTTCAAAAAAATATCTGATATAAAAATCTCGAAATAACCACAGTCATGGTAAAATTATTTGGTATAAAAATAATATTATAATTATAGTATAATTATCAGAATTACAAGTCCTAAAATTAAAAAGTTCAATCAAATATGAGATATCATCATCTTGCATTTTATATCAACATTGTTATTCGAAATCTTGTGGCAAGGTTGAATGCTAGAGTTCCCCTTCGCAATCGCGAGAGTAGCTTTGCGATCGCGAAGAACAATGCACCAGACACCAGCAAAAAAGGCTGAAACCTGCAACTCTAAGTCCAAAATTGATCTGTAACCTATTTGAAACTCATCCGAGCCCCTCGGGCTCCAAACCAAACATGCACACAAGTGTAATAAAATCATATAAACTCGCTCGCTCGAACAAAATACCAAAATAATACTTGAAACTACGAATCGGACATCAAAATGCATGAAATTTTCAAAGAAACTCAAGAACTTTTAAATTCACAACCAAGCGTTCGAATCCTATCAAATTAACTCCGTTTTGCACCAAATTTTGTAGACAAGTTTTAAATAGTAAAATGAACCTATACCAAATTTCGGAACCGAAATGTGAACCTGGCAGCAATAACTCTATCTACGGTCAAACTCCGAAATTCTTTAAACCTTCAAATTATTAGTTTTCAACAAATCAAATTAGGGACTTTCGAATTCAATTCCGAGCATACGCCCAAGTCTAAAATCACGATACGGATCCACCGAGATCGTCAAAATACCGATCCGGGAACGTTTACACAAAATGTTGACCGTAGTCAACTCAAATTATTTTTAAATCTAAAATTCATATTTTCTTCCATTTTCACATTAAAAAATTCCGAAAAAGTCACGTGTTATGCAAGGAAATCGAAAATATTAAACGGAGCTAATCGAGGTCTCAGGACACGAAAATAACGGCTAGAACTTAAAATGACCTATAGGGTCATCACATGTGCATATTATCAAGACGTCGTCAATGAAGCAAATAATGTTTTAAATCAAAAATTTATTTAACTAATGCTGAATCTAGCATAACATTTGGGCAAGTTTTATTACTACAAATGATAGTTTTGAGTAGTTTTTGAAGTTTAATCTAGCATAATTACAGGTTGTCTGCTAAAAACACAGATTTACTACGTACATTCTTCGAACAAATCTACCTCTTGTGATGTCATGGTTAATTATCCTAAGGCAATGAGAGCTTATCAAAGTTTTAACTCTGATATCATGTGAAAAAATCTGATTATTTAATCCAAAATTTTAAGGCAAGTATGAATGGAGTGGTCTAAACATTATAGATCTCTTTGAAAACCTTACATAAATGAAGACGACAAATATATCATATACAAAGTTTCAGGGATTCAGCCTTTGACATGTAGTCGAGCTAGAACTTCTCGCCAATGTGATCATTTAGTTATTTTATTTCCTTTGCAGAATGAATAAACTAACTTCCAAATTGATTTATCAGATATTAAATCGTTTCACTCTTTTTCACAAAATATTTAGTTTATCTTCTAATGTAGCACCTAAGGATGTGGTCAATCAGATATAGGAGAATCGTGACGTCTCATCTTTAAATTTTAGCGAAGACAAAACACACTAGTGATCTTTTTCCATCAGTTTAACTTTCGATGAATAGAATTATTATGTCGTTGTATTTGCTGATAACGATAATAAATACCCAGTAAAATAATCAAGATAAACACAAACTACTCAGAACATCATCATCATTAGAAAAGAAAGAGAGTATCCCCTGTTGTAATATTCCTGCCACAAATTAAAATTATCAGTTCAACACAAACGAGGTACTTTCCAAATATATATATATATAGTAACTATCATTGATGCTGAATTTTATTTATTACAACCTAAACAGGAAGAATTTCACAGAAGAACATTAGTGTTAAATAAGGCTGCGGAAACCAAAAACACAAAAGATAAAAGAAAGTAATTCATACTTCTAAGTTCAAAGAAATATTTGGTATAAAAATTTCGAATTTACCACAATCATAATATAATTATTAGTATAAAAATAATATTATAATCATAGTATAATTAATCTCAGACTTACTAATCCTAAAATTAAAAAGTTTAATCAAAATTTTGTGGGCAGGGTTGAAAGCTAGAAAGTTGAGTTTTGATCACGCGAGGTAGTTTGTTAAACTCCTCACATGATTCACGAATCTAACTATTCAACAATGACTACACCATTCTTTTAGGCTGTTTGTCCTCTTTTGTTTTTACCCTATTGCCCTATTCTTTCTTCTAATTTACAAATCACGTTAATAGCGATGGAGTTCAATTGAATCTTCAGCATCCGTGTAAGTAGAGTAAAAATAAATTAAATCGAAAAGGTGAATTCTTACAGTTTTTTATTTGTGAATACTGCCAAAACCATCAAAATTATAACCCCTCTTCAAAAATATAGTTTTTTTCTTTTATTTAATTAAAAATGAAACTTATTTAACTTTCTGAAGTAATATTATTTTTAGAATAATAAACTTGCATAACCATACAATTTTGTTCCAGTTCACTTTTGAAATATCTGAAAATATAACATTAAATGTAAAGTATGTTCTTCATGTGTAATTTACCTTTTTCTACTTTTCTTACTGTACTGGAGCACTTTCGGTTAAGTAGGCATCAATGTTTACTTTTACTTATGAACGTATTTTTGTACAGAATATAATTGCACGTGTTTTGCTATTTTTATATTATTGAATATTGAATATATTGGAATTATGTATTCCAATTTCATCACTATCTCCTCCCGCCTCTCATTAACAATAAACATATTGCTTCTCATCTCATTAGAACATCTGTTAGCATTTTGTTATTTATCATACAAGAAATTAAAGAAAGAAAATGAAAGAGAAATCACAAATGCAATTTGCAAATGTCCTGTTAAAAAGTGACACAATAAACTCTCACATATAGAGGAAATTTGTCTCTAATCTCAAGCTAGTGGAGAGTGCAATAGACAACATACAATTCTTAGACAACACATTTTAAGTGAAAATTAGCGTGTTTCAGTATCAATATTTCATAGTTTTATCTACAAAAAGAACACTCCATAAAAAACACTTGATTTTTACCAGTTCATTGCTAATACTGGCTCGAAATAAGTATACATATTAAAAAACTTGTGCATGTTACCTTCTTTCTAGATCTAGTAATGCATGGTCAACGACATTACTCTTTTTATTCGTTTTTAATTTAATCCCTCATTTAGCAAAAAGACAATGCTCACTTCTGACAACTTGGTTATAATATGGAAAGCAATGGGCATATCTGTCCTAAAACCGATAAGAAAGATCTAAGAGTTTAAATTTCAGTCCAACAATATAAAAAATATTTATACAATCAAATAAAACTAACTTGCTTGCAGGTTAAATTATAAAATATGAAATTAAAAGATAACTTAAATATAAACTATATATAAACAAAGCCAAACAGTCCATTCCCACATAGCATCACTAGTATTTCTCCCAACAAAAAGGCTATAACTCCTTTTCCTATTTCCCAAAGCAAACTAAAGAAAGGAGACTTGTCAAGTATCAGCAACCTCCATATCAATCCAGATTCCCAGACTTAAGCCAATTTCATATTAATATAATCCTGATTTGGTGAATTACAAAACAACCATTTTCTCCTTTTAATCCATAAGATTTGCGAAAATGGATGGTGGCCAAGTTCCTCAAGGGCTAACAGAAGAAGAATTTGCAAAATTGGAGCCATTGATTCAAAATTACCATACCTTTGACCATCTGCCCAACACTTGCACTTCTCTTATAACACAACGCATTGACGCACCTGCGCACGTCGTGTGGCCCTTTGTCCGCCGCTTTGACAACCCTGAGAAGTACAAGCACTTCATCAAAAGCTGCAAGATGACGGCAGGTATTGAAGCGTGTGACCATCTAACCTAAAATATTATCTAATTATTAAAAAGAATAAATTTTAAACTATATTATATCTTAATATGTCTGAGTTTCATTCTATTTCATTGACCAAACACATGATTATTACTCCTATTATTATTGGAATTTTTGGATGAGATTTGAAGTCAAATCTTTTTTCTATTCATATTGTGACTGATACAAAATATTAACAACAGAATTCCAAAAATGTCAAAATGTTACACCTTTGATTTTAACTTATGATCTAAAGAAATTTGAACCATCTTTGTCATCAATTGACTAGAATCTTATCTTATATCATTCAAATGTTCGTATATATGCAAAAAAAAAAAAAAAAAAAAAAAAAAAAAAAAAAAAAAAAAAAAAAAAAAGTTTATTTGCATGGTGTAATTTTTTGATAAAGAGGAATCAGTGCCCTTTGCGTCCAATTTTACCTTTACTTGGTCATATATAATATCGAAATGCGTGATTGTTTAATCTAAAATTTTAAACCGATCAGAATATAGTACATTTTTAATTGTTTAATTATATTATATCTCAATAATAGGTGACGGTGAGGTGGGCAGCATAAGGGAAGTGACAGTTGTATCAGGAATACCTGCATCCACGAGTACAGAACGCCTAGAGATTTTAGACGACGAGAAACACATCCTTAGCTTTCGAGTTGTAGGGGGTGAGCATAGGCTGAACAACTACAGATCAGTTACATCAGTGAATGAGTTCAACAAGGATGGAAAAGTTTACACCATTGTTTTAGAGTCATACATTGTGGATATTCCAGAAGGGAATACTGAAGAAGACGCTAAAATGTTCACAGATACAGTTGTTAAGTTAAATCTGCAAAAACTTGGTGTGGTGGCAATGGCTGCTTTGCATGGGCACGAATTATAGGTTTAATATTTATGTTTTCATTATTTCACTCAAGCCACTTTTGTAATCTTGGGTCAAAATTTAAGGTTTGTTGCAATTCTAATAATTTTTCATATATTATATATTTGTTCCGCGTAAAATATATTGGATCCGGTTAAAGTCATGAATTGTAAATTGCATCTGCTTCTAAATTGATAGCGGTGATGAATGGCGGCAGTGGGCGGTGATGATTTGGCTGTATCTCTGATACATTTTCTCTTTTTTCCTGTAATAAAGAAAAAGAAAACACTTTTTGAATAGTACTATTTCTTAGTGGTTAGCATTTGGTTTTCTTGCAAGTTGGAAATTGTTTGTATATTTTTATTTATTTCTTAGCTCTGCTGATTGTTTATATCATAAGCAGGGAGTGCATTAATTATGGGTTCCCGTAAATTCATTAATTTTGTATAAATTTTATATTTATATTGTAAAATTTATTAAATATATAAAGAATTTAATTTGGAATCCAATTCGTTAATTTAATTATTATTATATCTTAATTTAAAATTTTTATAATAACTCATAAACTTAAAATCATGAATCCAAAAACTTTTGGTTAAAGGTGCTTTGGGTGCCATTGAAACACCTTGGCGGCGTATTAGTTTTGTTTTCTCCAATTAATGATTGCATCATTTCGTTCGAATCTTTTGGAAATTTTTCATGTTGCAATTAAAATAGCGAGATTTATAAGTGATAATTGAAAAATAATTACAGATTCAAAAGTAATCGATTCAGCTACTTTTTATGTAACGATAAATTTGAACGAAATTACTGTTCAAAATCCGAAAAATATCCCAGCATAATATATTGAAATTTCAATATAATATACTGGACTTCCAGCATAATATACTGGAGTTCCTGTATAATATGCTGGAACTTCATATACAGGTGCTCCAATCTCCAGTATATTATGCTGGAACTTTCCATGTGTTGGAGTTTCAGCATAATATGCTGGAAGTTCATACACAGGTGCACTAATCTTCAGTATATTATGCTGGAACTTTCCGTGTTGTAGCAAAATAATGACTATTTTTCAATAACTTTGCAAACGCTAATTATTTTTCAATTACTAGTTCAAAAACTAACTAGCCGGTGTTATTTTCACTTGCTTTACTCTTACCAAGTGTAATACAAACAGCCTTTTTTTTACATGTCTAACCATTATTAAGATTACATGTAGTGTTTTTATTTTATTTTAAAGGAATGATAATAGTGAGACAATTCTGATCATAATTCCGTGTTATCTGATTTTAACTTGATAGAAAAACATGGATTTCTACATACCATTCAAAAGATGTTACAATTATGAATCCCTCCATCGCAAAATCATTTTTTAACAAATAATACTTGGTTTCTAAGATCATACTGAGTGAGATCAAAGTGGAACCCGTAGACCGCGAGACCTATGTCGACTCCTCATAATATTTCTCTAGTGTGCGAATCTTCAACGGCCAATTAAACTGCGTAGATATATCGAATTTGTTAAAATTTCCAAACAAGGAGTTATTCATTTTACAAAATGAAACAAGAAACAACTTTATGCACAAACGACATCATACTTAAGCTTACAAAAATGAGAAACTACCAGTTATGCAATAAGCAAATTAGTACAAAAATTAACCAACTTATAAGATATTATTAATAATAGGCAATGCTACTAATACTAGTTAATTAATTACTTGTAGCAAAAAATGTCAAATTTATGCTTTCTTTTGAGTGGGTGTTGTTGGAAAAGATTAGATACATCTTAAGGGGTTTGAATCTCAAGTTTTAGATGATTTGGTGGAGTTTTGAGGTGGTTTGAATTGAAAATTCGAAATAGAAGATGAACATGAAAAAAGTGTATCACATTATGTATCATTTATGTATCACATATGTATCGTAATATTACATGTATATTCAATATATATATGTGTGAGATACATGTGAGATACATGTTTGGTACAAGTGCCGCTGAAAAATTTTGTAAACTCAACTTTGACGACGAATCTTGATACCAAATCAATCTAAATCACCTCCAATCTTCTTCAAATTTTGTATATTGCCTCATCTATATGTTTTTAACAAAGTTCAGTCAGTCAGACCCATTGAAAAAAGTTCCTTTTTACTTAGGTTTTTGAAATCTAGTATATTTTTTTACTTGTGTTTTATCACCTTGTTTACTACCTCATTCATGAAATTTTCTTTCCATCTTGCATCTATTATACCTGATCACGTTTAAAAATATGGAAGGAGATATTTGCGTATGATTCTTGAAAAAAAAAATCCTTATTTATCTAAATGTCAACTTTTATATGCGCTTGGCTAGTTTTGATAATGGCTATAAATTGATAAGTTTAGACTTATTTTTGACATTCCATAAGATTATCTATAAAACTAGATGAGGAATGGCCCATGTTGAGCATGGGGCCAACACTTAATTACAAAAATAATTTTCTTAATTGTATTACTCCAATCATTTAGTAAAGATCACTCATGTTAATTTAAATAATATATTTAAAGATAGAAATTTTCATACGCATCTTTATTCAATAAAAATTATTGCGTCTCCGAGTTATCCATTTGATTTTAAACTTATTTGGCTGGAATTAAACATCAACGAAAAGAAATAGAAAGATTATCAATATTTCATCAACTTGCTTTTTTGTTGTGTTTGTGTTGTCTTTTCCTCATATTCGAATTTGAAATTTACAATAAATTTTTTTAAGCATAGGCTTATTGGTAGCACAAAAGTTCATAGGCGAAATATTTTGGTAATTTTTTAGCACGCTAAATTTAAGAAGAAAAAAAGTCCTTAATTTATTTAAACCTCGTCAACTTGTGAACAATCAAAGAGATTGTATTTTTCTTCAGTGATTTTGTTAATAGTTTTAATAAGATGAGATTCTTCTTTTAGCATAAGGAAAAACACATGTTACATTATAAGTGGATCTGAAAATATTAGAAACAAATATTTCTAAAGGGGTACCAATTTTACATTCTTTTATAGACTTTTCCCATTAAATGCTTGAACTAAAGATTGTTGTTTGAGCAATTGCATCTTGAAAGACAGTTGTTTGAGCAGTTATAGTTTAAATAGTAGTACCATGAGTTCTAATTTGAGTTCGTGTCATTTTTTGATTAGATACTCTTTTCTTATTATATATACAAAAAAATATAAATTTTGCTATTAATATTTTAAATTAAATCAGAACAAGTTATTTTCTAAAAGATAACAGCTTAATTAATAACTAATAAAAGTAACTCAATGTTTTGGTTTGAAGTGATGCAGTAATATTTAAAGATTAGCCCGTAAATAATTGGTATTCTACTCGATTATAGTAGTTAATATTCTGTTTGTTTTTATTTTTAATATTAAATAGAATATTAAGACCAAAAAAGTTACTCGCTTTTAAATATTAAAGCGCGAAAAAAAAAAATTACACACTTTAGATGATTCATAATTAATGTAATACAGTCAAACCTCTTTATAATAGTCTCGTTTATTTCGAATATTTTTAGATGGTATAGCAAAGTGTTGTTATAAAAAACATATATTATAACATAACATAAAAATTGGTTCCAAACAAACTTAGCTTTTATAAAAAAAATATTATTATATAGGGATACTGTTATAGAGAGTTCTCACTGTATTTAATTAATGTAACCATTTAAGCGAGAGTTAGATGTGAGATGATAAATTTAAGCGGGGCTATAGTCATTGATAGTGTAAAACTCTAAATATGTGTAGAGGAACGTAAATTACAAAATAATGATGTTGAATAACAAATTTAAATAGGGCCCACGGATCACGATAGCCTTTATCCTTGCTGACTAGCTGCACGTGTATACTGTTTCAGCACATTAGACATAAAATACAGAAATTGAAATGACTTGATTTTTCTATCAATTCATTTTGACTAGAAGTTGCTCTCGTCTCCCCTTATTAACAGTAGTAATAATCTATATGAATAAAAAGGCAAATGCCTTAACAGTGTTTGTGTACTCCAATCTGAAGCGAGAAAAAGTGTTGAACTATTTCCTTTGAATTAGTTGTGAGAGAACAAGAAAACGTATAAGAATTGAGTTATTATTAATGAATTAGGTGACCATCACATCTAAATGTTTAGCTTATTTGGGAGAAAATATTATTGTTTATTTAATTGCCTCTCAACAAGCCTCAATCGTGCATTATGTCTTTTTTTAATGAGACAAATACATGAAAATAATTTTTTGTTGAGTGGGAATAGTAAAACTTGAAGTTATGGTGTTTACCTACTTTAATAACGGTAAAAATTGAGCTCATCTATTACATGACAGATCAGGAATGAAATCTAATGGATTAAAAATCGATCATCGGTTCCATCGAACCTAGGCATGAGGTTAAAACATACGTCTTCAAGATTATCAAGTCCGTAACCCCCTAACTCACCATGACTCCGAGTTAGCTCGGGAAAATATTATCGAACCAAAATAACGGAAGGTCGAGATATTCGTGACCGGTCGGATATCACGGCAGAAATCTTGGCACATATCAATAAAACCGATTAGTTAGTGAATCATAAGATTTTTTATCTTATATAGAATTGTACCTAAAGTACGGCTCCTCTATTATATAAAGGGGGTCTGATTATTTGTAAAGCACATTGTAACACGCATCTAAAAGCAATAAACTGTTATTTCTAGTCATTATTATCTTATCACTCTGTTCGGCACCGATTGCAGCATCTTTGACTCGGGGGTGACCAACCTTCAAGGCCGAGATTGCTCAACCTGTGTGGTTTGCATTTACTTTTTTATCATTAATTTCAATTTGAATCTGATCTTTCATTTTTGTATCAAGTTAGATCACGTATCCTTAAAACTGCGTATAAATTTAATTGTTATCCAATTTTAAGGTTAAACAGTTTGGCGCACACCGTGGGGCTAAGGATAATAGTGATTATTTGATACAAATCTCCATAACACACATTGCTTTACACTTGCTCTTTGAAGTGTCTTTGATTCCAGGCTAAAATAGAAAAATGTCAAACTCTCAATCAGCACCTCTGCATGTTGACAACGAGTCCGGTCACCAAGGTGAAAATAACAACATAGTGCCCAGTAACGAGATACCACCTGCTGATCCCGCTGGAATTCCGATCTCAGATTCGATTGACGCTAATTCGCATGTGGCTATCAATACAAACTTGCCGACTGACCCTAAAAATAGCATTCGTGGTGGAGCCCGATTCAACTCGAAACATGCAAAACGCTGAAGGAGACGAGATCGGTCTACGAGTGATCATCATAATGTTGCAGGTTCAACAGGCGACGATAGCTCAGTTACAGAACCAAAGTCGTGCCACCAAGCAGGGTTGAGCTCGATCCTCCCCGGGAAGTCACCCATAGGGACGAACCGGTCATAGAAAGGTCGAACGAACACGAAACGGGAGCTAACCCCGAGATCATAAAAATGCTCGAGGAGCTGACTAAACGGATAGAATCAGGGGTGAAGAAGATCGAGGCTAATGACAAAAAGGTCGAAACCTACAATTCCAGGGTAGACCAAATTCCAGGAGCACCTCCGACATTGAAGGGTCTGGATTCCAGGAAGTTCGTGCAAAAACCTTTTCCACCTAGCACGGCTCTGAAGCCGATCCCCAAGAAGTTCTGTATGCCCGAAATACCCAAGTACAACGGAACGACCGACCCAAACGAGCACGTAACCTCTTATATATGTGCTATCAAAGGGAACGACCTGGAGGATGATGAGATCGAGTCTATTCTGTTGAAAAAATTTGGGGAGACCCTGTCAAAGGGAGCTATGATATGGTATCACAATTTACCTTCTAATTGACTCATTTGCTATGCTTGCAGATTCTTTCGTAAAAGCACATGCAGGTGCCATCAAGGTCGAGACTAGGAAATCGGACCTTTTTAAAGTCAAACAAAAGGATAACGAGGTGCTCAGAGAGTTTGTGTCCCGGTTTCAAATGGAATGAATGGATCTACCGTCGGTCGCTAATGATTGGGCTATTCAAGCCTTCACTCAGGGACTTAATATTCAACGCTCGGTGGCTTCAAAGCAGCTGAAGCTGAACTTAATAGAATACCCAGCTGCTACATGGGCCGACGTGCATAACCGATATCAATCGAAAATCAGAGACAAAGATGATCAACTCGGGGCCCCTTCGGGGTCAGTCTATCCTGTCAGAACCCTCGACAAAGTCAAGAAAGATATCGATCGCGAACCAAGGCCAAACAAGGATCGGTATCAGCCGTATAACGGAGATCGGAGAAGCAGCGGGGCCGGGTGAAACTCCATGAGAAACGAAAGGAGAAATGACTGAGGTCAAAGCAGTCGGGGACTTATGACCAAAAATGACTTCGAAAGGTCCAAAGACGCACCGAGGCTATCGGAATATAACTTCAATGTCGATGCTGCCGCCATTGTATCATCTATTGGGTGCGTCAAAGATACCAAATGGCCTCGACCTCTACAGTCCGATCCAAAAGTATCCTAACCAGATGTGCAAATATCATGGCACTCACAATCACAGAAAATAAGATTGTAGACAGTTGAGAGAGGAAGTGGCACGTTTATTCAACAATGGGCACCTTCTGGAGTTCTTGAGCGACTGAGCCAAGAATCATTTCAGGAATAGGGATTCTAACAAATAGGCAGAACAAGAAGAACCTCAACACGTCATTAACATGATGGCACCTGCATGTGCTTTGAAAAATGCACCAAAGTATATTGAAAAATGCACCAAAGTATCCATCACTAGGGAGAAATGAACTCGAGACTACATACCGGAGGGAACTTTATCTTTCAATGACGAGGATGCGGAAGGAATCGCGCCGTCCCACAATGATGCACTGGTAATATCTATACTCCTAAATAAATTTGGGTTAAATGTGTGTTAATTGATCCAGGTAGCTTAGCCAACATCATTCGATCAAGGGTCGTGGAGCAACTCGGTCTACAAGACCAAATCATGCCTGCAGTTTGAGTCCTGAACGGATTCAACATGGTATGTGAGACCACTAAGGGCGAAATAACATTACCCATAAACATCGCCAGGACCATCCATGAGACTAAATATGTGATCGAAGGGGACATGAGGTATAATGCTTTATTCGGGAGGCCATGGATCCACAACATGAGGGCGGTGCCCTCGACACTATACTAGGCACTGAAATTCCCAACACCTGACAAAGTCAAAACAGTCTACAGAGAACAGCATGCTACGAAGGAAATTTTCGCGGTCGAAGAGGTGATACCGGCATCTATAGTTTCAAAATCGAAGGGCCCAAACCAGATGGTAAGAAACGGGGCCAAATAGCAATCACGGATACCATCTTCGGCAAATTCGGACAAATAAAAGAAATTCGAGGATGATGATTATGGGTTCCCAGATCTTTTATAGCCCACGATTATTTCGACGCTACTAAATCGATGGTTAGGGGTGGCTAACGGTCCGGTTCTAACCGGACCAGACAGGTTTGGGACCGGAAACCGGCCCGGACCGGTCCGGATAGGTTAGAATCGGACCGAATACGCGAGGGGGGGGTTTGGTCCGGCTCCGAAACGGCTTAGGTGCGTAAAACCGGTAAGGACCGGTACTGTTAGGGCCGGACCGGCCGGACCGGGATCGCTGGGCAGCTTCTTCCTTTCACTTATAGCCGTTGGCCCAACGGCTATATTGATAAAATAGCCGTTCGGCAACGGCCAAAAACGGCTCTTTGCACCCCATAACCCCCCCATAACCCTCCCTAACTATTTTTTCTTATAAATACCCCATTATTTCATCATATTATTCACAAAAATCATCAAACTCTCTCTAATTCTCTCAAAATCATCTACAATATTGTTATTTTGTTACATTGGCTACTTGTGCAAATCTAAATTATACAATTTTGGCTATTATTTATCAAGTTTTACTTGGAGTTGCTAAATTGCTATCAATTGAAGCTTCAAGTTTCAACTTCATCTCAATTATACGGCTAATCGGCTATATTGGTTGGTCGTTCCTATCTCTACTCCTTAATTAAACTTTTGTGATATATTTTTTTTATTGGTTGTTATTTTATTTGTTTATTGCTATAAATTATAGTTGTCACACCTCTTTTCGTACACTCCCCGGGAAGGAAATGTATAAAAATGAGTTTTTCCAATTAAAGTGACATTATTCGAAATGGGATTATTTAATTAATTTTCAGAGTCGCCACTTGGAATAGTTCAATTGGTGTTCCAAGTCACCGATTTATTTATTTTTTTATCCCAGATCGAGGAAAATTTCGACTTTCTTTTAAAGTCTGCGAACCAGAAATTCTAAGTAAGGAATTCTGTTAACCCGAGGGAAGGTGTTAGGCACCCTCGGATTCCGTGGTTCTAGCACGGTCGCTTAATTATTATAATCGGCTTTATTATCTGATTTTAATACCTGTTATTAGCCTATGGTGCATTTTTACTTTATTCCGCTTTTTCGCTTTTAAATTATTGAAGAATTGCGATGTTAATCAAAATATGTCACGAATTATGTCACATAAATGCACCCGTAATTTGTAACATCTTTTAATTAAACATCGAGATTTTAGATTTGGGTCACATAAATGCGCACTCGAATTTAAGAAGTTTAATTATTAGAGCAGCGCGCCTAAAGCAACTACGTGTTTTTAATTTGTCGAGGGCCATGGAATTTGCTAAATGGCACGCCTCAATTTTCTAAATGTTTAATTAATGAGGGCCATATGTTTGTAAATTTATGTGATATGGCACACCTCAAATTAATTCAGTATTTAAAATTGTTCAAATCGGGCCACCTAAAAGGCACCCCCGAAGTTTGGCGTCGTCACTATGTCACGGGAACCGTACCCATAGTGGCAACGTGGTTAAACATGTTTCGAACTGAACTCCCTAATTTAAAAATGTTAAAGGTTCACTTATTTTATTCTTATATTTGATTGACAAAGAGGGCCATAGGTGATTATTTGTTAACTATATGGCACGCCTCTACTAATTTAAAAATAACTTATAACACTAGATATTGTCATTAAAATTGCGTCGACGAGCATGGTGGTCAATTTCCATTTAATGGTGCCGAAGTCATAAAACTCATATTACGGGAACGTGGACTCTAATCTAATCTTTCCATGACCTTGTAAAAGAAATAAGATTTCTAACATATTTATGATTTTGACAAGGAAGTAAGCAAATTCATATAGCATTTAAATCCACGGTCAAATTTCAGTCATGACATGTCATCAAATCAAACAGACTAGAGAACGTATCAATTGTATGGCTGCTAGGAATTGACTTTCATTTATAGACAGAAACTGATATGAAATAATACAAGACATAGTAGGGAGGAAAAAGAAGAAGCATCTGTAAATTCAATGTTAACCGACTAACTTAAAATTAAGCTCCGAGCAACACACTCTAACTCCTATTCAATTATTCAAGCTTGAATTTGACTAGACAGACAACTAAATAACATGAAGTCACAATTGATGAACCAGTCACCATGATTTGGAATTCGTGATCAATTGGCAACAGGAACGAAGCATAAGTCATCACGTATTTATGTCAAAACACAAGTCGATTCCAACACTTACAAACAGGCAGACAGTTTCAACGACTCAGATATGATTCAGTCTTTCAATTGATCAAATTACTCAGGTTCAAACCATCAGAGAATTTTAGCAATCGATATTTGGCATTTCACGGGCAGTGTTACTAATAGCAACAACCATTTTCGTCGCAGATATTTATTCAAAGACTAATTCTGAGTCTCAAAAATAGTTGTCAACAGATTTTGCCGGTAATGATAGAAGAACTTTTAACAGTTTAGATTCGGTTTCGAAATAGTATCCGACATTAGTATAGGCAGAAATAACTATCACCCACTGGAGAACAAACTGGACAAACAAACTAGGATCTAGATGAGCAGAGAACATCAGGCAAACCAATCACGACACCAAAATGGTCTCAATCACGACGAGGCAAACCAATCAAGCAAAGAGAAACAGAACAAAGTTTCCTTAAAACAGAAAGCGTAAAGACGATGCTCATTCATCGACATGGCAACTAACTCTGGTTGCGTGGAACATACCAACAGAAGCTTAATAACATATTTCAGGATAAAAGAAACGCAATGACTAATCGTAGAGAACAGCCATCATGAAGCGAGACTAATAACAAACAAAATCAGAACGTGATATTGAATCGAACATCGTTTAAACGAAATTTACAGGATGATTTTGAACTGACCTAGGTGAAGTGAAGCACTTCAAACAGTATTCCTATAGCAATCAACAGCGAGCAGCACCAGCACCTCTATATTACTTGAATAAAATTTGGACGATTTCAACACAGCACAGCGAGTTCGACAGCAATTAGCACTTGATTCCGCTTCACAATTAAATCCCAGGTCTTAGTATCAGTATTCCGAAAATGTTTTTGCTACTTAAAACTCTGTTCTCTTTTTTACTCCCCTCCCTCTGAATTTTTTTTTATTCTCGAACTCTCTCTGTTTCAGCTCTCTCTCAAAAAAACCATCTCTTCTTTCCTCTCCCTCTGCTTTTATATCTCTCCAACAGACCCCCTTTTTTCCCTTTTTTTTGTTTTTTAATTTAGATTTTATTCCCCTTTTTCTGTTATCCCTCCCCCACGCCAGAACTCCCTTCACTCACCCATCATTCCCCTTTGCATGTGTTTGTTATAACAGAATCTGTTTCTAGCTTTCAGAAAGTGCTTTTCACCCCCTCACAAATCCTTTATCTGACTTCCTCACCCGTTTCTAGAATCTTCCACTAACACTCCTGACTTTAATTTTTTCTGGGCCGAAATTAACAAATCCAAACCTAACTGGGCTTCCCTTTTATTGCAAAATCAGTTTCGTCCGTGAAACTCTTTAGCTTATAGCCACTTGACGACTCGGCCTATTTTAAACTAATTTTGTGGACTAAACCTATCAAAAGCGAAAATGGCTATCTGTGTAAAACTCCCAAAAATCAGAGAAAGCTGAAAAGAGTAAAAGAAAAGGGTAGAAGAAGAGAAACCCTAATAAAAGCTAAGAAATGAAACTGAATCGAAGAAATGAGAGATACCTTGGACTACTGATTTTTTCAAACTTTGATTTTCAAGTTAAAATTAACTTTAACCATGTGTTCTTGCTAAGAACACATGGCTAAAGTTATTTTATACTCAAAATCAAACCTTCAACTCGGCTCTTTGCATGTTAGGCTCTTTTCGATTTTGTCTTAAATCGTCTAATTTTAAGGTCGATTGGGAGTGAAGGAGTGATGGGGGAGTGAGTTGGTGTAGTTTTTGGTCGGAAACAGTGGCCGGACAATGGCTGAGAATGGCCATGGCTGGTGAGAGTGAGTGGGCGGCTAGGGTTTGGACATAGATGGGGTGTTTGGGCGGAAGT